>BMAW01108159.1:0-14942 GCA_019974015.1 Nephila pilipes | reverse complement strand
TTAAATGTTTTATGCATATTAATAAATTTAAATAAAAATACCCTTTTTCCTTACAAAAAGTGCATTTCAAATAATATACAATAGACATCGTTAAAACCCTTAAGGACAAAAGAATTTCAATAAGCAATTCTCATTACTAAGAAAATCTTGGAAAACTGCATTTTAAATCAAGAAAGCCACATAAAGTATTCAGTGTTCCAGAAAAAAAATATATGAATGTTTTATTCATTCTTCTGAGAAAAACCATTCCCTTTTCGTAAACACGTGTGTGATTTACTGAAAACACTCGAATATTCTTGTTGTTTTTCACTTTTCTTAGAGCCAATTGCTTTCTTAAAGAAAGCTATAAATAACTGTTTTTACTGGAATGGTGAAAGTGGAAACTACATTTTACTTCAAGTCTTGATTTTTTGTTAAATTTTTAAACAAAATCACCAAATAAATAATTGCATAATTTAATGGATAAAAAAAATACCTACAAATAAATAAAGTAATATTTTAAAATGAAAATCAATAAGAAGAGACAATAATTCCAAATGCATTGGATTTTAATCATTCTGCAACCAAGGAAGTGGAATCCCTAAGAATTGTATTTCACAATTTTCTAAGAATAGTGTCCAGGCCTCAAGGATGAGACATACAAAGACGTTAGATTAAAATATCATTATTTTATTTGGCGGAGTTATTACAACTCACAGTAAATAACCAAAATAAGTCTCTGTCTATGAACAGCAAATACTAAATTTAATTAAAGGAATTAAGATTCTAGTTACATCTATAATTAAATCTCAACTTAGATCCAGATCCAATTATTACTATTAAAGTCAGTTACTATAATTACAGAATTACAATACTTTCTGGGCCTTATCTCGTTTAATTCCTCTTGCAGTCTGTTCCTTCAATTAAAATTTTTATCTGCCCTTTCAGTATTATAAGGAGAAAGTTTTATAAAGGAAATTAAGAAATATACTTCTCTTCAGTCCCTATTCATTTGCATAAAGAAATGCAACCTCGTGGGTGTGTATACGAGGATGGTTCAATCTTTTTTTGATCAATTGACCTTTTAAGGCAGTTTAAAGTTAGCTTTGTGTGCTGCCACCTGTTAAACAGTGTTTAAACAAATGTAACACTGAATCTTTGGTTAGTTTTTTACTTGGCAGCAGATAATGGTAAAATAAAACTCTCATAGCTGTTCGTCGAGATGTCGCCATCGATGAGTTTAAATTCTTCATTATAACTGGAAACAAAGCAACTATCAAAACTAATGGGTTACTTCTAGTGAACTTACTCCAAAGAAGATGAAGGCGGTCTCATCGATCAGAGAAGTTATGGCGACAGTTTTTTGGAATGTGTAGTGCATCATATTCATAGACTTCTTAGAAAAAAGAAAAACGATCACTTCTTGTCATATACCATTCATATTTCAAATTCCTAATACTCCATCTCCTAAAAAGTCCACAGGGACTTTTTAATTGCCCTTGGAGTAAATTAGCGCTGCAGTAGGAGTTGCTCTTGTGGTGGCATACTTCTTAATTTTTAATGTATCGAAGTTTACCTCAGAACTATTTACTTCATCTCCTAACTCATACAACACTGGAGGACTTAAAAGTTATCTGTTTTAATTACAACGGGTTTTTAGAGGAATAAAGTCTCGAATTCACGGCTCGACTGGAACTATTTTTCACCAAAACAACCAATTATTACCATTGTCTAACCAACTAGAAGAAAGCATCTTAGAAAATATTTATTAGCCTTCAGCCATGAAAGGTGTGTAACTAGAAACTATTTCACTGATAAAATCAAAGGCTCTACAATTTCAAAATTTAACCAATACATAATTACTAGATAACTTTTAATTAAGTATAATTTCATTCTACCTAAATAAAACTATGTACTCAGCAAATAATTTCATATCCAAAACAGTCACAAGGACTTAGAATAAACTGGTAATCGAATAACAAAAAAAATTTTTTTTTCCTTTTTAGCAAGCAAATTAAAGTAACACAAATTAATTCATTAATTAGACTCAACGTTCAGTAATTTGTTGAGTAACACAAAGTAATTTTACTAATTTTAAACATATCACTTAAAATATTATCTACAGAGAAAAAGTAGTGAATCTCCATGAAGACAAATATAAAAATGAAAAACAAAATAAACTATATAAATTAAAATCAACTGTAACGTAAATGAATGTTTTTAGAAAATGAGTATATACCAAAATAAACGGACCTAAACTGCAATAGCTAAATAACACGTTAAATGTATAACCCTTCAGCTAGTAAGAATGTCAAGATTATTTCCCCATTTAATAAATCATCTCCAACAAGGCCAAATTTATATCGATAAAGAATCACAGATGATCCCTTCCCTGGCATATTATTCAACCCTTATGAAATTAGTTTTCCAAAGAATCAGTCCCTCTCTAATTTAAAAGTACATTTATTTATTTTGGATTTTACTAAGAAAATCAATACAGATTGACTCCATTAACACGTGGTTCAGTAGCACGCGAATCTGTTCTATGGTTCTCTCGACAATGTGGTCAGACAGCATCACTCCCAGAAATTGAGGTATCAAAATTTCCTTTTTACTTTATATGAAATTCAAGTTAATTTTTGTTTCGGATGATGTGAAGACTTTTTGTTAAGAGCAGACAATACTTTTTTTATGTTCTATATAAAAGAATCCCCAATTCATGGAGAGTGAAATGTTTCATTTTTGATTCCTATATATTGGAAAAGATTATTTTCAAGCTCTTTCAATGAGACAGCTGTATGTCAACCATTTTGTACACGTCATATTTTAAGAGTTATAAAGATTTTTTTTCTTGTATATAAGATTTTTGAAATAATTAAAATTAAAGTCAAAAGAGTGTAAACGGGGACCAAAGGCTTATGCGATTGAGGAAAAATCTTTTATGTTTTCGAACGAATTCAAAAAGGAGAAGAGACAATCAGAAATTGCCAGAGAACCTAATCTACCTGAGTAAATGTTACGTGCATGGTTAACTAAAAATGAGGCTTTTTAAAATTCGTTGCTTTGTTGATAACGTTGATTATAATACAAGGATTGCCAGAAAATGGGCTAGGATAATAGAAAATACCAATCCTGATAAATGTTTTTTTTCATTTGATTTTTCGTTCCACAAGATTGGCTATTAAATAACGACACTGAAGATGTGAAACATTTTATTTTGATGTCATACATATTTACTTATTATAACCCTCCTCTATCCCTACAATGACCTAATATGAATCTTCCATTGTTCGAAATAGTGGCAGAAGTCTTCTTTTGTCAGCTCCTTCAGGACGCGTGCCACTTTCTCTATCACAGCTTCAACAATTCAAATCTTGTTCTTTTAAATGCAGATTTCACCTTAGGAAACAGTTAGAAGTCGCATGGCTATAGATCCAGCGAATAAGGTGAATGGTCTAACACTGGGATGTTGTATTTGGCTAGAAACCTCTTGACAGGCAATGTGGAATGATCCAGCCATTGTCTTAATGGAAAAATTCGCTGTATGGATTCTTTATCAATTCCTGCGGCCTCTGCAATTGCACGAATACGTAACTGACGAGGAGATAGAACAAGATTACTAACTTTTTTGAAATTGTCATCCGTTTTTGTTGTAGGAGGGAGATCCGGGCGTGAATTATCTTCAACGTCTTCTCATCCATCTCGGAAACACTTAAACCACTCAAAAACATATGCATGCGATGAACATTAATTGCCATATACTTCTATCAATAAATTATAAGTTTCAGTAGTAGCTTTTTTCCAAGTTTCATGTAAAATTTCTTAATGATTCGTTGCTCACTTATCATTTTTCCGGCGAAACAAGAAAATAACTCTAATGCGAATAAAGGCTACAGCTATACGGATTTGTTTACAGAATCAAGAGGCTCTGCATTCGAAAGAAACCACTTCACGTTAAATAGCTGTCGGTCGCTGGCGTCTGGCACATGTGTACTTCTTTTGTAGCTGAACCAAACTCGTTATTTAATAACCACACATTGTATTTATATCTGTAACTCGTGGTTTGGTTAACTTAAGGCTTAGTAGACATGGTCTTGACTATCACGTGCTAATGGTATCAGATTGTATCACTAAATATACTCGAAATTAATCAATTCTTCTAAACGACCAAAATAAAATCATACAGGTTCTACAAATAATAATCTAATTTTGAGAAATATGGACATTTTTCTCTTTTAAATTATTCTACATGGAATAAATCCAACTTCAAGCCGTCGTAGTGAAGTACAATTCAACCTAAGTTTTGCTACCTAACGATAAGTTTTGTTGGTTTCACCATGGAAATAAACACGAATATAAGAATTACTTCACAATTAAACAGTCTATCTTTGGGAGCCTATACCAGCCAAAAGCAGAACAGCGCAGGCATTTGTATTACGTTTCCTTTGTCTCTTTTTTCTTTTCCATCAAGTGTACCTCGACAGTGGAATGTCCGAAGTTCAGAAGAGAAGGGGTTGCTGTGGGGCCGGAGCTGAGGACACTTTGGTGTTCCAGTCACGTTCCGGCGTCGACCCTCAGAGGCGAAAGGAGACAAGCTCTTATCTTTTTCGCTCTCTTTTGTGAAGTGTGAGCTGCAGGAAAGACCTTAGAAATACTGTCTGTAAAGGGTGGAATGTTTTTTCAAGAGACAGATTTTCCTCGTGGCAGGAGGCGAGCGGAAAATTGCATTTGAATTCTTTTATTCTCTCTTGTTGGCTGTTGCTACAGAAATTGGCGTTGAAATTTAGAAATGGATTTTCGAATCCTTGCTCTTGGCTGTCTCAGATCTTGATCGGTAGAAACAGGAGATTACTCGGTTCTCAGAATTCTCATAGCTGCGAGGTGTCAGTGGCACCCAAATTAGTGCTGGTTTTTACTTAATAACTTTTACCTTGTTTTTTTATTATTATTATTTTAACGTTATTTCGTACATTGATCTTGAAGCTTAGAGTTTTGCTTTTTAAAACTTTGTCCTTGGTTGTCTCAGATCTTTAAAGATTGAAATTCAAGCGCTTATTTTAAATATTCAGAAATCCTTGTGTAACGCCCCGTTATTATTTCTCTCTCCTCATTCTAAATCTGGAAGAGTTACAAATAAAAACTGTCAAATGAATATAAAGTCAACAGTGATGATAATGAATGTTTATAATTATGATCTATGAATATTAACCCTGTGCGAATATTTCCTATACACGTCAGAGTCTGACTTTAATATATTAAGTAAACACTCACCTTATCGAAACAATCGGGTTCGAGTCCTTTGTAGATTCAGAGATGAGGATCCAATTCACTGACCCTTTGTAGATCCTTTCCATGTTCTCTTCCAATGCTCCTTGCTCAGCGCAGGTGTGATACAGATGTCTCACACAACTCACTATTTCTACCACAAACCATGCAACTTCAGTATTGAATTCCTTGCTGCTAATAAAAGCAATATATCTAACCTGTTCCTTATGTTTCAATAAATCTAATCTGATCTACATAAGTCACGTTCTCTTCATTGAGAGATTACTACAATACAAACAAAATCCTGTAAAGTCTCAAAGTGTAGTTAAATAGAGTCCAATGATAGAGAGTCCAAGTCTTCCAATAATTATATGATGATATTTATGGTATTTAATTCAGTTAAAGTCTTAAAAATGATTCGATCCTACTTTTAGGGACAGTTAGCTGAAAATTAGATTGCTGAAAGTGATTTACTTCAATTGCTAAGAAATCGCTACAAATTTTGGTGTTTGTAATATTAGCATTAGAAACGATTTTGCTTAAAATTTTCTACCGCTAACTTTTAATCCTTCAGAAATTAGTAAATGAACTGAAATTAAAATTTAGGAATGGAATTTTGGAATCTTTAGAATTATTTTGGAATCTTGTTTCTCTATTTCAACAGAATAGGCAATAATTCAATAGTTTAACTTTCAAAAAAAAAAAAAATGCGCTGTGTTGTATTCGTAGTATTACTTTTATTAAAAGTGCATTACAATACCTATTTTTTGTGTCTTAGATTATTTTAGTTGAATTTTTAAAATTTTACGAGATATTCTGAAACCAAACTCTTGGAATTTCAAATGTTTGATGCGTTAAAAATTAAATTACGAAAGGATTAAGAGGTTCAATAACTGCTAAAATTTTGGTAGTATCAAGATATTTTTAGTGTTGAAATTAAGGATAATTTCGCTTAATTATTTTTGTTTTCCACTTATTATTTCAATAACCAATTTCTACGAATCAATTATTAAAATTGTTCAAATATCCGATGATTTAGTGATTTATTTCATTGTTGAAAAATTCATTGTATACACACACACACACACATTTTAATATATATATATATATATATATATATATATATATGTGTGTGTGTGTGTGTGTATGTGTGTATCACGGCGGTACAGCTCTTTCAATTCGTTGCTATTTCCAACCTGGATGTCATTCTTGTCATATTAGGAGAACTATCGTCACATTTTATATATAATGTCTATCATTCCCACCTGCTATTATATGATTTTTCAGCTCTAGTGAATAAAATGGTTCATTGGCTTTTAAATTTTTTTGTCTAGATTAACTAACATAAAAATGGCAAGTATCATGCGTTTACTCTAGAAAGAATGCTGAAGTCCCTTTGAAGTTCGGGCAGAATCTGCTTTTCGTTCTTTATTAAATAATAATGACTACTACATTCTATTGCATCAGACAACAGCGTTACAGTAAACTGCATTCGAAGATTCTTGTTTAAGGTATTAAACTACAAAAATGATATTACCATGACCCTTCTGAATAATATTACAGTCTTAAGAAATGTTGCAATTAGGTCATTTAAATTTTAGGGCATATATATGTATATAAACTCCAAAATATTTTGCTGTATTAAATCAGTGATATATATTCTTAAAAACAATGTTTTGTTGTAATTTTAATATTGTTTGAGCAAGTAATATTGAAATAAAGTAATAAATTTTTGTTGTCTTGGAAGCTTGCTTCATTTGATTTAAATGAGTAGTCAATTCAGGAATATTTTCTATTGCTAAAAAGTATATTTCTGAAGTATAATAAGTACATATTGAGTAAATTTTTTGAAAGAGATTTGTAATATCTTCAATTTATTTTTAATTTTTGCTTGCATGTTTCGATACTTAAAATCATAATTTATAGAAGATTATTTTTTTTTAATTCGGCAAGCGTTTTTGGTCCCGTATTTTCAATCTAAGAGAAATGAAAGCTAATTATTCTAAATGTTTTATTTGATCAAACATCCGTATATAAAGCTAAGAACTTCAAAAACTTTATTCTGATAAATTACTTTAAATTCAAACTTATTAAATTTAAAAAAAAAATAAACTTTGAAGTTGCTTATCTCAACAAGTTTTCGATAAAATAAGGCAAACTATCTCGATCGTTAATATGTGTATGCCTTACTTAAAAAAAAAAAAGACAGAATTTAATCTAAAGGTATTGAATCATTGACGATTTTATAAAGATAGCTTAGAATTAACATTGTAGACTGACCAAAATTATTTTGGAGTTTCTTTTAAAATTAAAATTCAGCGAATTGTCTTCATTATGATCAAGAGGCATAGCGACGTAATAATAATTAGCCAAAAGCTTTTATCAGGTTATTTGATTTTTAAAAAACAATATCAATATTAATTAAAAACGGGGAGCAATTAACAAGCTGCTTCCTTAACCAGGTATTACAATGAGAAACTTCTTATCTTGGTGACTATAAACAGATGATTATGCGTAACTACATCCGATTCCTGTAGAGTTCTAGTGACGGAATCGAAGTCAAGTGTACTCACTTAGTATATCGCGTCATATTTGCTCGAGCCAATATAGTGTTCCTAGAAATTTCTCTAATTCCTTTCTCTCCCCCTCTTTCCTATTTACTTGGCTGTTAGCTTAGTGGTCATGATCGTGAACTTACGACTCGGACTCTTTTCGTCGTTCATAGCTTCGAGTCCTGATGCCACTAAGGACCTGTAATGTAGCGGGTCTGATGCGTGCTAAATCTGTCAAGGCTCCAAGTCCTCCTATTTACGTGCTGTGGAAGTTTGAAGAGAAAGAGGCTATCTTAGGTGGCATTCTCGTTGCTTGAATGAGGTTCAAAATTACGAAGTCCGTCACGAAAAGCTCTCGTGCGGCTTCTATGCGGGACGTTAAATCTATCTTATTCACTAGATTTGTTTTTAGTTAATCTCACTAACATATGTCACGGTTCTTTCACAAGACGAACATCAATATCAAAACGAAGTTCTCATCTCAAACAATGTAGTAGAGCATTCTTAGAAGTTAAAGGTAAATGAGCGTGTGTGTGCACTAGTTACGAAGACAAGAATTTCTTTTCAAATTTTCGCAAAAATTATTCACATTTCAGTTTTAAATCACTGCTAACGGAAAATTAATCAGGGATTTATTTCAGTATAGAATAAATTTATGAAATATGGATTTGTTGTTGTTTCTATAGCTCTTGCGATATTAAAATAAGTATACATAGCGCTTGTTGCAAAATATTCTCACAACAGACGTTCGCATCATCATCGAAAAAAATCTATTCATAGATTTTTTCGATGGTGATTTTTACTTACGTAATTGTATGTTGCCCTCGAAATACTTTAGTGTATTATTTCAACATTTCTGATTTGACAAAACTATGCTGATTTTAGTAATCTAATTTAATTAGAGATTTTTCCTAAGTATTCACAAGAAATCGACTTTTTTTTGCAACCGATAAAATTTTAATTTATTAATTTTTTTAGAAGTAATAGTCGATATAATAGTTCACGATAAATGAATCGAGAAAGGATTTTAAAAACAAATTAATTTATTTACACAAAATCAGATATAAAACGCAAATGTCTTTTGAGATAGCTATAACTCAATTACACAAATTAAGTTTCATAGCAGTCTTAAACAATAATACTTATGATAAATTTTTAATTAAGGCTCTTTCTTCTGTCTTCACGTAATGTTAAAGAATAGGGTCCGAAATTGGAACGCTTTTTCGAATGAGAAAATGTTTGAATATTAATTAGAATATTAGTAAATTATTCTGATTTCGCTGTCCTTTAAAGAATAGCATGTTTTAAAATACTATTAATTTTTATCTCAGCCAATCCCTTTTTTTCCTGATGTAATATGTGTTCCATATTTCGCTTCCTATATTGTGATGCTAATTGGATTTTAAACTTTGCGTGTTTAAATGAAAAAGAGGTGTATTTTTGGAATGTTACTAAATTTTAAGAATACTGTATCATAAACGGATATATGTGTTACAAAGTCGCAAACTTATATGAAAATTGGAGCAATTTTCTGCCTGGAACTGTGTTCGAAATTTCTGTCAGATTCTTTGACATTAAGCGAAGACAGTCTTTTAACTCAACGACTTATTTAATTCAATTTTTGAGGTAGTTTGGTGAATGAAAAATTGAAGGGAAAAAAAATTGAATAAATTTAATCGGAATTAATGAACAGGAAAAAGTTAGTAAAAAGAGTTTCAAAAGATCTTCTCAAACTAATCATTACTTATTCTTGTAATTTATGACATTAGTTAATATTTATCAGTCAGTAGATGAATTAGTCAATATTAGCATCATAAGGGGAGATTATAGAGACGTGAAGAAAATCTAAATTCTTCTCGAAATTCAATATATTGTGTCTTAAGTGAAAGCTAATATATTACAAATTGGTAATGTCAATAATTTATTTATTTTTTCATTCTCAAACACAAGAAGTGCTATATACAGATTAAGGTTGATGAATTCTAATGTTGGGAAAAGTACTTATTATTAAGAACTAAATGTATGTTATTTATAAGCATTATATATTTATAAAAGAGTTCTTTTAGCATATTCTATTGCTTCCAACTCTTCCTTTAAAAATAATTCGAAAGTTGATTCGCTTATTTATCCTTTCACACTTTCTATTGATTATCAATTTATTTTTACCCCTGTGCAAAAAGTTTCCCAAAATAAAAAAAAGGATCCATAGAAAAAATGGCTCTAAACATATGTAGATGATAAACATTTCATGGAAATGTCATCAAAATATTTAAATTCTCATGTTAGGTAAGACCCTGGAGAATTCTGTTACTGAGTTTGAACACAGCTTTTCATTAGATTACATTTCTCATGTGCAGCTATCTAGTTCCCATTTTGAAATACTTTGATGACTAAACACTTAAGCAAATTCATTTCCAATTCACAGTCTCAAAATCCGTCACATTTTTTTTCACCTATTCCATTTCCTATCTCTTAATCGAATCTCTTTGGTGTTTTTTCATGCGCTTAAGCCTTCCCAGCAAGCAAATTCTTGCATTTCAACTAGGTTCTTGTCTCTTTCAAACAGGCATCAGAGTGACAAGGGCCTGCCCTAGAACAAAAACCGGTTAAGTCTCTCTCAAAGCGACATTGCGACCGCGCAAAAAGTAGGTCTAACTGTCCGTTTCCCAAAGTGGGAGAAAATACTGCCAAGGTTCATAGAGTTCACTTCCATTGAAGTTCTCGTGTCCCCCTATTCTACTTCTACGTTAGAAGCCGATGCCTTTTTTTATTTATTATCAGTGTTATTATTTATTCTTTTTCTTCACATGGAGTGGCCTCCCCCCAACTTTATTCTGGCTAGTTTCTCCTTCCTGTGTGTTTGGCTCGTTGGGTGCCTCTTTGGTACGTGACTCGCATCGCCAAATGCTTTCAATGAGTCTTGAAGTGAGAGGAGTGGTAGTTAGAATTGCTAGTTTATCCCTTCTTTGGCTTGATTTAAATTTAAATAGTACGACTTTGATTTACACTTTGTATGGAACTTCATTCTGAATTACTAGTGGCGGTCCAGGATTTATTCTGATACGAATAATTAGAGTTGTCAAATTGTCTTTGCTCTTTGTTGATTAAAATTTAAACAGTTGGCTTATGTTTAGTTTAGTAATGAGCTTTGTTATATACCTATTGGTAGTTGCATAGGATCAGCCTCGATCATTGGTTAGGATTGGCTAATGATGGTAATTAAAACTGTGTGTGTATGTCTGTTGTATCATGCACGGAGCTACATCATAATTCAAGCGATGAAGTTTCAGAATCAGAAACTATATCGTTGTAGGTAACAAAATTGTAAGCTTATACATATTTTGGCTATATTAAATTATCAGATTTGGAGCTACATTAGGAGCCAAAGGCGACAGAATCCAGAATTCATTTGTCTTTTATGTGCTGTTTAGAATGGCTAAATTTCCATTGTCTTAATTTTAAAAAAAAATGCTTTTAGCTTAGGTTGTTACCTGGTTGGCTGTTGATGAAGGTAACGGATTCAGTTCTAATGGTAAGATTCTAGGATCGCAGTATAATGTAGAATTATTTTTTATCTGGTGTTATGGTCTAGATCTCTTAAAATTATTGGCTTACGTTTTAAATTTAATTAAATGAATTTTAAGTTAGTAGTGAAAAAAAATCTTTTATTTCATGTAGTTTATCAATGAAGTAGCAGAACTTCTATTTATTTATTTATTGAGATCTTAGAATTGGTCTGGTGTGGATAAAGATGTACCATATCACATACATTTTAAATTTGTACTACATCACACTATACCGTTAATAATTATTTACTCTAACTTTTGAAAACCATATACACACAATGACGGATAAATAAATTATTCTTTAATGACATCCGTAACTGTAGGAAAAAGCTGATATTACATTATTTTTGGCTTTGAACTGTTATTTTTGATTCTAAAGAGCAACATATACAGTTACTATTAAATGTTAAACAAGTAAGCTCAATACTGTTATTGCTTCAGACTGAGATAGTAGATTTAATAAAGGTTAGAACAGAAAAGCTAATAAATTGTTACAAAACCTAACAAATAATACATTTTCTTTTAAAGAAAAGGGGTTCTAACAGAATGATAATTTTTGTATTCAAGTTACGAGGCTACTTTTCTTTTGTGACAAGTAATAATCAATTAGCTGGCAGTACTATTTAAATATCAGTATTTTTAAGTTTGTTTTGATCAAAATAATTATTTATTATGATGACGTAATAACTATTTCAAAAATTATTAAAGTTATCAGATTGCAAGATTAAATACTTTTGAAAATCACACCCTGCAGGTTATAAATGAATAACGAATTTTTTAATTTTTCCATTAGGTAATATGAAAATGCTACAAAAATGACATTGGGAGTTTATATATATATTAACAAAGGGGAAAAACGATATTAGTAAAACTCCTTTCTCCTATATTTTGCAGCATTTTATCGGTATGAATTTTAACATTTTGCATCAATATCATTATTTCAGTCTTGAGTAATAAAATACCTAATTTAATGCTGAAATCTTAAGGTCATAAAATAAACATGTGAGAAACACTTCCTATAATTAACGTAAAACACGTTTAATTCAACGAAATTTGACTCCACCATATCAATCAAATCTTGCCACATTCAAAAAAATAAATTGCAAAAATTAATGCTAAAGCTACATATTAGAATTGACAAAAATTAAAGGGACCAAACAACTCGACATTTGGCGACGGACTTGGCGACGCTTGAGCAACCCTTCGCCTCAGGGCTGATCCATGCACAAGTAACCATGCGAGGCCTATCCACGTACGGTCGTAGCTCTTTTTCCGCCGAAGCCGAAGCGCAACGACTCCGTTTCAACTCAACTCGAGATTTTTCTCTCTCTCTCTCTCGCTCTCTTTCTAGCCTTTAAAAGAGGCACACGAGATAAAATAAAAGACCCTATCCTTCCCTATTCCACTAATTAGGAAAGTATTGGAATCTTTCTCTTGGCGCAATATGTAAGATAAAAGAATGGGAAAAGGGGGTTTATAGGAAGTGAGAATGAGTCATGATCTCTAAGAGCATTCGGAATTACGTGGTAAATTATGAAAATTATAAATTTTCTGAAAACTTTATTAACATGTATCGGTTACTAGAAAAGTGTTAAAATAATTCAACAATTTTTGGGTATTGTAAAGTAACCAAATGCCTGTAATGACCATATTGTGCATAACACAGATAACTATTTTTGGATTTTTGTTCTAACTCCAAATCTTTTTTTTTCAAAAATAGTTTTTCAATCGATTTACAAGCCTAATAAAAAAAATGAATTAAAGTTACAACAGTATATACAAGGAAATACTCATATTTTTGAATTATAGTAGTCCTAACTGACTACCTAAGCATATACATCAATCTAAATTAGGGACTAAAGACTTTAACAAGAGGGTGGTATGCGACCCTCCAATGATTGGCTTTGGTGTTTTGACACTTGTTATTTAACTATAATAAATCTCACAATCGATAATTAAGTTATAAAAGTATAACAAAAATTATTTTTATAAAATCACATTTGAAAAAAAAAATGAAATGGCAAACGAAATATTAATGAAAACATCGAATCAGGTTAGTGATTTGCTACCTGCAAAAATTCTTTGCTATTGTGCATGAACTACGTAAGTCAAAAAATAACAATAAAATGCAAAATTTTCATTTTTTTTTTTAAATTCCATTGAATCTTTGTAATCTTTCACTTGGATAAGTTTTATAATTTCTTTTCTGAACATTTGCACCATATTATAAAACACCTTAACATTTATAAAGAAACAACTCGAATACTTACACGATTATTTTGAACAACTGCGTAGATCTCTACAAAAACTTACAACTGCAACGCTTTACTTCATTAAACTACTTCAAAACATGCTTTCATCTAAAATGTTTTAAAAACTATATTCTAGTATGATTAAAACTCTGTAATGGTATAATCCAAATCATAAGCACATGGTTTAATTCATACCAGAACTCGGCAACTTAAACATATAATATTTGTGATGATCGAATTCAGACACGGCAAAAATTAATTTTCCTTTTTATTCGAACTCTTTAGTGTAAACTTGTGTACAATGCCTTTTATTCCACTCATATCCTTCTATAAAGTATTTATGAAATCTATATCTTCGAAATCAAATTATATTTTGAAACTAATTTGTTACACTTCGCCTTAATATTAATGTATCATGCTTATTTATATAATATTATCTGGTAATCCGAATTATCTCTGATAGTTAGACATATATATCGTCATTGTAGGAATTATTTAATTATTAATCTAACACACATTTCCCTTCTAAAATTATTTTGAAGAAGCCAAATCAAATTAATATATACTTACACTATGTAAGATTAAAAAAAAAGACATAAATCCTGAGGATTTCGAGCCTATAACTTTGAAAATGGCACATTAAAATTTTAAGAAAACGTATTAATAATATGTTATATCAACGGTTAAATGTCTATCGCACTAATTTCTATGCCATAAAAGTTGAAGTTCGAATTAGTCTTAATAAAAATTTGCGCTTCAGCAGGTTAAGTGCTTAAAATCCGTTAGACACTAGCACGCCATTTTGGGAATTATTAATAATTATTCTAATACATTTCCTTCTTAGATGCTTTTAAGGAAATCACATTAAAATATTTATTCGCACTATGTAGGGTAAAACCTTCATAAATGCTGGGGATTTCGAGTCTATAACACAAAATAGTGCATTCGGATTATAAAGAAACATATTAATAATGTTTCAGCGGCTAAATGCCTTTGGCACTGCTTTCCGTGCCATAAAAGTTGAAGTTTGCATTAGTCTTAGCAACAATTAGTGCTTCAGCCGGTTAAGTGCTCAAAATTCATTGCAATCAATCATCTGCAGAATTTGTTAATCAGTTGATCTTGAAGTATTTGGTCTCAAAAATTGCTTTGAAATTCTGATTCCCAGAAAAACGAAACACACCTGAATAGATCTTAGTTGATAACTTTAACTTTGATCAATGGTGTCTTACCTAGGAACAATATAAATATATCAGAGGAAACAAAGACTATAATATATATATATATATATATATATATATATATATATATATATATATATATATATA
>BMAW01108156.1:0-28432 GCA_019974015.1 Nephila pilipes | reverse complement strand
AATAATTTAAAACATGAGCCAAGGCAGTTCCTATTTTTAGAAAATAAATTTAATATACAATCACTCATGACATAAAAATGCTGCTTTAGTAAATACAACTCATCTTATAATTTCAATATGAATATTTTTGGTATATTAAATGTATTTTTAAATAAAATGTAACCATTGTATTTAATTGATTTGAGAAAAGAGGTATATATTAATGCATTCATAATTCTCTTCCTATATTTCTATGTTTCAATGTATTTTTATATTGTTTGATAAATTGACACAGACTGCCTCAAGGAATGTACTAGAAATATTTTGTATATAACTTTAAATATGTTTTGGGCTTTGTGAAAAAATATTCGATAATTAATAGTAATGAAAATATTCACTTCAAGAATGAAATTTTGAAATGTTTGGTTCAATTATTTATATAATTCAGTGATTATATGTATCTTCTTCAATTTGAAAAATAGAATTCTGCTAAGTGGCATAGACAATCGTTGTGATTCTCTTTTTGTGTCATATAACATATAATAGATAAAAACCAGTAACTAAACTTTTTTTTATCTATATGTATTTAAATCTTATCAAAAAGATTTCTTATTGGGTCTTAGATAGCTCGTGATAACTAATGAGTACAAATCATTTTCGATAAAATTATTAATAATGAATTGCAAAGTAATATTTTATTATATAAACTCTCTAGACTATTAATACAAACAATTGTCTTTTGCATCAATATTATTTTAACACAAAAATTCAAATGTACACGGATAAAGAGAGAACTGATTACAATGATACTTTATGCAACAAAAAAGCAATTAAAATGCTAAATATTAGTAAATAACTGTGGAGAATATTTCAGTTCAGAAAAGAGATAAGATGCAAGAAGACGCCTTTTTTAAACTTCTAAGTTTCATGACACTGTAATGTTTTATTCAATAAAAAGTTACATGTAAATACAAAAAAATATTATTAAAGTATAATATTGCATTTTTATTTTCATATAAATTACATTTTATTAATATTGCTTCATCAAACGAATTATGTTCTAATGAAAAATATAAGGCATTTATGATGAAAGAATAAACACGTTAGAATAACAAAGCATGGGAACGTATTTTAAACTTTTCATGAAGGTAATAAATAGTATGATAGGTTATAAAGGATAAACATCAATATTTATTCATGGAACATGTTTTGGATTTAATTTAGCAAGCATTGTATGAGAACTTAAGACTACAGAAAGTAAAACTCATACATTTACTTAAACTCTTTGAAGAGCTGTCGAATTCACAACCTCGAAAAATATATGTGGATTCAAACCTTCAAAAGATATATCGATGAGTTAGAATTTTGAAGGTGAAATTATGATGATACTTAGGTTTAGTGATAACATATTAGGATTACTAATCTCTACAAATATATTGAATTTTTAAATTTATTTTTTCTTATTATTTTCATTGATTCAACACTCAAAAACTTTTAACATTAAATATACAAAAATTTCATGAACATCCATTTCTATGAAAATCAGACAAAATTAATGCTTAAGAAAAAATTGCTAAAATGAGAAAATAGTTTGATTTTTTCATATTTCATATTTAACATAACGAAGTATATAATATATTTGAGATAACATTTTCAAAGTTGTATTCATTTAATTTAATTCTAGACGTTTTCTATCAATAAAATATGTAACTTTGTTTTGTTTACATTTTCCGCAAGCATACTTCTTTAAGCTTTCTATTAGTGATAATATTTCTGCACAAAGTCCAGAGTAAAACTTTTTTTGAAGCTTCTAGGTGTTGCAGGTAAAATTTAAGTGTCCTGATAGAACTTTTAATTTGAGTTTGTATATTCGCAGTAGAGCTGCTACGTTAATAGTAGTATTTTAAGAAATTCTTACAGTATATGTCTCATCGTTATTTCTCTATGTAGTATCCACGCATAGTTTGTCGCCACGTCTGTAATATTGTAAAAATTCTTAAGAAGAAATATCCGTGAGACACGTTTTATTATTTATTGGTCAGATATATCTACTCCATATGTTATTTCATTGTAAAAATAGACTAAAATCAGTAATCCTATAAAAATTTGTCATTTCTACAGATTTATAATTTGCACTTAGTATAATTATATTTTTTCTTCCACTTTTCCTTATAAATTGTTTGAAAACACATTACTCTTATTTGTAAAAAAAAGCGTAGAAAGGCAAACACATAAACTTTGTTCTGGCTCTTCTCTGTTATTTCTTATAGCAGTTTTTCAAATTTATCCGTTTTAAACCCACAACTTGATTCACTTCATTTATTGAGACGCATAAATCGAAGAAATTCTGTAACTTTCTATACTCCTTGCCGTTATATTTAGGGGGGGGAATCAGATCCCTATTTTTCAGACCATAAATACAAAAATATTACATTTTTTTCACCTAGTGTGCCCCACAATCATCTAAAATTACAATAAAGGCTAACGCTACTGTTCAAGAATTATTTTACAAGTAGTGGGCGTCTACTTCAGTGAAAGTTCTAACATTTAATATTATATAATTATATCTATAGAAAATGAATGGGCTCTGAGATCATCATCAACTATAACATTCCTTTCTGCTTATTCTATTGGTCCTGGTGCGGAAATAAAATTATTTCGGAGTGGTGATCTTTCAGTAGTTCCACCTCGTTGTAATAGTGTCTATGCAATTCTATTCGAATCTTTTTCTGTTTTTTGTTTTTCCTTTCAATACCTTTATCAAATCACACTGTTCTATTTCTCTAGGAGTACGTATAATATTCTCTTCATCATCACTATGCCGTAGATACATTGCTGTTTCCAGTTTCTTCGAATTATTTACACGATGATTCATCTTCCAAAATTCATTGTTACAAAGTTTCATTTGTTTCTGGTTCAAACATATTTCTCAATTACATTGGTTGTCTTTTTCCAATTAACTAACGTCCTTTGGTTTTTTTTTCTTCATAAATGCAACATAAGCATTTGAAAAATATCAGTACAATTACAATGAACAAACAAACAAATTACAATGAACAAAGAAAATGAAATCATGTATGAATTATATTTATATGTGTTTCTTATAGCATGCCACGTTTTACAAATAATTCTAGTAATATACGTACAAACATTTCTTATTATTCGATATTTGTAAACATTTAAATCCCTTGCGCACGATGTATGCTCTTAATCTAGGACTCAAAACCACCTATTACGCTTTTCTTGAGATAGATGTAAATAAATTTTGAAAATTAAACAAATTACTTATTATGTTTACTTATATTTAGGTCACGCAATTCTTGAAAACTCTCATGTGAGTATTTTAAAAAATACAAGGAACATAATTTCAAAATGTATTTGCATGTATTGAAAATTCTCAGCTAGTAAAAATCTTTTTTTCTTATATATCAAATGTAACATGTGTATATCTCAAAAGATTAAAGAAAGTGGAAGAGAAATTAATTAACAAATATAATCATTTATCTTTTCATTAAAAAACAACTGAAATCTGGAATATATAATTATCATAAGTTTGATTAATTTTAAAAGAAATCTGTAATTCAACCGTTTTGACTGATCTGATAACTCATGTGTTAAATCACATAATTTTATTCATATATAAAATATGGGACTAATTAAAATTTTTAAAGAATAATTATAACTTTATTAGTTAATAATTAAATTTAACTTGGCGACTAGCATATCAAATTTAATCTTCTTACTTTAAATATCTTACTCTTTTGCAACGACGTTGAAGAACAACTTCCTTTCTGTTTCAGTAAGAATCTCGCTCATTTATTACGTTTGGAACTAACTCACATTAGAAACTGAACAGAGTTCACATTAATTATTAAAACAACTCTTTCTTTCATCGTAACTTTTAGCATATTTGAAGTAAAAAATACTAAAGAGAAAAAAAAAAGAATAATTCAAAGTAGCAAGTATTTTCTCCATCAAAAACTTAAGAAACTCAAGCTAGTAATAAGACATCAAGGTGCTGAACATTATTCTTTGGTGACAGCCCCAGCTCAGTTTAAAAGAAACAGGTAACTTTCCTTTTTTTTTTTTTTTTTTTTTTGTCATAGTTTTTCAGCACACAAATGGAAAGAAAATGCTTAGTTATTTTAAGAAGAAAGTAATTTTTCAGAAAACTTTCATTTACTTTTGAATAACAGAAAAAGACAGTTATTTTTCGAAAAATACAAGCATATTAAAACTTTGTTTTCGTTTCAGTTTTTGAAAAATTTCTTCAGTTTCTTATCTTGAAGTGTAGTCTGCAATTTTGTGGCAAATTAGTACACTTTCTAGGGAGAAATAACATTATGACAGAACCATATACTTCTCGAATCTCGTTTTATAGAATCTCGTTTTATTTGCCACAAATCTGTTATATAACGCCATTTCAAATAATTATTTTCAATATTGTATCACACTATATTTCATGCTACTTATTTTATGATAATTTTATTTTATACTAAATGATAATCTTCAGTATGCATGTGTATAAATTGTATATTTTAAAACATTTTGAGCTTTTATATGCTTATTTTTTTTATTTTTTTATATCATTCCAACTTTTTTTGTTTCAGGTTACTTTATGATGGTTAAAGAACATCATATAGAAGTGAAATAACTATGAAGAGGAAAGCTAACACAAAATAATCAATCTTGAAGTTTTATTACTTTTTCTATATAAATAAATTCATATTGATATCATAGTTAAACACAAAAGTTGACTTAAGTAATTACACATTCCTTTTATTAAGAAAAACTTAAAAAAGGAACATGATAATTTTTCTATACAATAATAAA
This sequence comes from Nephila pilipes, assembly GCA_019974015.1. Lineage (NCBI taxonomy): Eukaryota > Metazoa > Arthropoda > Arachnida > Araneae > Nephilidae > Nephila > Nephila pilipes. The sequence continues at coordinate 23,620 of BMAW01108156.1, read as the reverse complement.
ATTATTTTGCTCAGATTCTCAAAAACAAATTAAGAACAATAATTTAAAAGTAATAAAATAATGGATGAGATTATTCGCATAATTTTATAGTTAATTATTACTCAACTAAACCAATTTTCATGTTTTTTTTCTTACATGAATAAACTTGCTGGTCTTTATTGTAAGAACAACTCTAATACTGGAGATTAATTAAAGTAATCAAAAGTAATTAATTAAAATCAATTAAATAACTAATTGAAACAAATGAGTACTATTTTTGAAGACTTCTCCAATAATTTTCTTCTTTCAATGTAATTTGAACTCTTTCCTGTTATTAATTCCGGAACTACGCTTAAAAATTATGCAAACAAAATTGAATATTGTTTATTAGGCTAGAAGGATGAAAGAAAATAAAAGCAAATTTTGCAGAGTTAAACATCTTATCATCATGAATCATTATCGCAAGATTCAAAGTGAGCGTCAACAAAATTGATGTGTATCAAAATTTCATTTTACAAATGGGAACTGCAACTAAGTATTAACTAAGTAAATTAGAGCTTCCGAAAATGTTTTTTTTCTTTTGATCGCATATAAGAAATGTTAGTCATGGATATCTAAATAACATAATTGTAAAAAAATATGAATAGATTTAATTCAAGACATTTCTACTTTTAAAAATGTATTTATACATTTTAAATTTATACATTCATGATGTTATGAGTCTCAAAAGCTTGCAAAAATCTTTTACCATGAGAAGTGATAAAAAATGGAATTCATATTTTTATGATAAATAAATATTTGTTTTAACATGCATTTTTCTTTTATGAAAATTTAATCAAGTATTTTTAATATTTTTATTGGACTTTCATGAAATTAACTTCAGTATTCTTTTATTTTTATTTTTGGATGTTTATTATATTTAATTATTTCTGAAGTGTTTTATATAGAATACGCTTCTAAAATTCCTTTATGTTCATATATATATATATAACCTCCTCAAATTATTGTATATGTAGAATAAAAAAAATTGTACTAAGTAATTAATCGAATTTTAGTTTTAAATAAACTAAAAAACACTTGATTCGGAATAAAAGTCGATATATTTCTCTCAACACATGTATTGCAAGAAAAAATTGTTTACAAATACATGGATATAGAGATAGCATTACTGAAATTTTTGTCACACAAAAATTAAATTTTGTGACAATTGGCCTAAAAGTCACAGAAAGCCATTAATTACATTATACAAATTACATTTCATTCACGCTTATTATATTAAATTATAAGTAAGTAAAGAATTCAAAAAGTGTTATTTTATTGATTAAATATATTGCATTTCTTTGTTTTGATTTTAATACAACTTATCTTGCTTTAAAATGAAAAGTTGTTACCATACTGGTTAAAATAACCTTACAATGAATTAAATAAACAAAATTAAGTAGAACTGAAATGTAAAATATTTTCTTTTCTTTACAGGAGCAAGTTTTCGAACAACTACACGAAGCGTCAGAATTACAATTAGGGGTTTCAGTACCAAATATTCCCTCAAACGTAGCAGTCAGTCTCCTCACTAATTGACATTTGTGCTTCTTGTAATTCTGAATCAGCTCAGAAATACGTGACAGGTAGTGTTAACGATGCTTTGCTTCGAACAATACTACTGTATAATTAAACTTCGAATGTCTCCTTGTTTCTTTCTCCATCCGAGTTTCTGAAGCGAAAGAAATATACTTTTCGTCATTAGTTTAGAAAAATGTTTCGAAATGGAGGAATTCTCTAAGCTTCATCCAACAACTCCTCTCTAGAGACAGGTGGAAAAAAATATTAAAGATACAAATTGCAAAATTTATCTTAGTAGGGTATGGTTAAAATATTTCTGAAATAAATTATTTATGAATAGTATTTTCTAAAATTCGTTTGATCATAAAAGAAACCTTTGTTCCATGTTTTGCTTAAAAAGTTATTCAATTTTTAAAGTACACGTGAGTGATGGAAATGAGTTAAAACATATAACGTTCGAGATGTGGCTATTAAATACCGAGACAGAAGCTGTAAAATCCTTTATTTTGGTGTCCTATATATTTACTTATTATCACCTTCAAATGCACCTCCCCTCTATCCCTACAACGCTCCATGCGAATCTTCCATAGTTCGAAACAGTACCGGAAGTCTTCTCTCAGCTGCTAAAGGACACGTACCTTTTTTCTTTCACATCTTAAACGATTCAAATCTTGTTCTTTTTAATGCACATTTCTTCTTAAGAAACAGATAGAATTCGCATGGCTCAAGATCCGGCGAATAAGGCGGAGGTCTTATACTGGGATGCTGTATTTAGCTAGAAACTTTTTGACATACATGGTAAATGCCAGCGCATTGTCTTGTTGGAAAAATGTGCCGTATGGATTATTTGTTAATTCATACAATTTCAGCAATCACACAAATACTTAACTGATCGAACCAGATTACTAATTTCTTCCGCTTTTGACGTGGAAGGCGACCCCGGGGTGAATTTCCTTCAACGTCTTCTCAGCGATCTTGAAAATGCTTAAACCACTATAAACACGAGCATGCGATAAACATTAGTTGCCATACACTTCTTTCAATAAATTCACTCGCAGAACTACTTATAAACTTCATAGTAACATTCAGTTTGGGGTAATATTCATTCTTTATTATTATTACGTTTTCCATTTTCATCTCTTTCTGCAGTAAAATGTAATTAGAATTTGAAGGAAATAGACAAACTGTGTCTTATATTGAAATGATGTTTCGTTTTAATACTTATTTTTAATATTTGGTTTGGGAAAAAAATTTTTTAAATATTATATAAATTCTTTAATTTTATGATAGCATTACTCCCCCATTTTTCTTCTGAAAATTTTGGTATTTAGATCTTATTCTCGCATTTCACTGTTATGCATCGCTTTGTTCAATTTTCTTTTATCTTGTTATCGTATTTCCAATGAATTTGAATATTTTGCTGTAATTAAAAGTTTCATTAGTTCTTAAATATTTGAAGTTATGAACAGGAGACGTTAATTATATTGGAAAAGTTGAATGGATATTTTCTGAAAATTTCAATCGAAACATATAGTTTGTCCGATAAATAAGCAAACTGAAGGTATAACTATATTATAAAACAAGATTTGAGATAAAGCAATTGTATCGCCATCAAAATACTTTTCATTTGAAATAATGCACTTAACCCATCGATATTTCTGCCTTTTCGAAACATCCCTGTAAATCCTCAAGAACTAGGTTTTTCAGCGGTCTTGTAGTTTCCAGTTTTACTAACTGAACAACATCCAAATTGTGACCTCGTATGAGTATTTCACATTTTGGAAACGGAAAAATATAACACGGGACTAGATATTATGATTAGGAAGGGAGATCAAGCTCATTGATCGAGTTCCTAGTTAGAAACTCGCGAACAATCACTGCGAAATGCGATGGCTCATTGTCGTGGTGCAGAAGTCATCCTTCGGTATATAACACGAGTTTAATGGCCTTCGATGAACAACATCCCTCCTACGCTTGCGATTTCGATGTAAAATCATGTTCTCAAATTTCGCTAAATTTAGTTTTATAGGGATCATTTGAACTGTTTTCTGGGTTTTAACAAAAATTTTATTTTGCATCTTTGTACTCTAATAGAATCAATTACCATAGTCGGTAATAAAATAAAACACATACAACTGAACCAATAACAATTCAAACACCAAGCACAATATCAGTCTTTGATGCGGTCAGAAGAGTGCTGATGGGTAATTAAGACAGTATTCAGCACACCACTCAATATCTATAGCGATTCATAGAGCTATGGCATCCATACAGGACCTGCTCACGTAAATACTTTACCGACTAAAAATACCAAACAACTTCATAATCTGAAATGTTAAGTCTTTGAACTTAATCATTGGATGACCCACGTAATTAACAACTATTTATAATACTAATATAAAAGTTATGAATGCTTATGATATCTTTATAAAATTAACTAAATTTATATTATTATAATTTACATTTCTGTTTCTTAAAGAATTTTTTAAAAAAAGATTATAGTTTAAGACCAATATGATGAATTATAATATTATACAATATCCCTTATAACGGTCGATAAAAGAATTTGTGAAGTATAATAATTTTACTTATGATTATATTCAATTAATTTTAGAAATAACACAATTTAAAACTTTAGGAAAATGAGGTTACCCAATTACCGTAGACACATACAAAAAAATGAGATTTCTTTTATAGGCAAAAATATAGACTCGTTACATTCAATAATAAAAAGAAAGAAGAAAGAAGTATTGTCCAACTTGAAGTGAAATACTGTGTACAGTTAATTTTTTATGAGATAATGCTGAAAAGGTGTTTCGGGTGGGAGAGGAAAGGAATTCAATGTACTTTATAATAGAAATTTCTAATCCTTGATCAATGGTAAACAGTTTCGTATTATTGAAATGATACATACCTCAATTTTGTATCACTCTCATTATTTGACCGTGTATTTAAATTTAGCTGTTTGTTTTGAAATTTTGTGTGCGTGTGTTTTTGCGAATGTAATGGTTTAATAGAATACCTGAAAGTTTTTAATGTAACATCTAAAAATAATAGAAACAGTTTATTTGTAATTAAAGCCGGCTTAATAATCTAGAATATGAATAAATGCTGAAATTCTGGAACAAATCCCTGGATGTGAATGAGATTTGATATACAGGCTATATAAATACTATTCAAATTTATCCAATAAGTTATTTTGTAAGGAAGAAATTATTTTAAAAGTTAACAGCATTAAGGGTGCCTGGACATGCGAGGAATTGAGGAATACTATATCTAAGATTTTTTGTTCTTGTGAAATATATCTTTTCAAATTATTAGTAGAGCTTAGATTTTTTTTTGTTTGCATAATTATGAATTTTTATTCATTCTATAGAGCAATAAAAGTTTTTTTTTTTTAATTAAAAACAATTTACCTCGTAGAAGATGGAGATGATTTGTGAGATATATATCTGCATTTCGATACGATTTTAAATAAAACAATGACACAATGGAATTCCAAATTTCTTATACTTCTATAAAGGCTACTCATGCAAATAGTGAACCTAAAACATTTTTCTTCAAGTAATTCCTAAATTTTAAAAAATAATTATCTATTTGAAAAAATGGAAGAAACTTAAAAATTTCGAAATTCTATAGTTTTTACAAAAAAATTTAAGGTAAACCCATTTAAGAAATTGGTTCACTATCTTTTGTACATTGTTTTATATACGAAGAGTAAAATGTTCTGCCTACTTATGGAAAATTATTTATAAAATGGTACCTATAGGCAAATACATCCGCGCGCGTGAAAAGTTTTATCCATATTGAACTCAAGGAGAAAGAAAAACTTTTTCAACTAAAATATACTTTTATAACTCAATAAAATGATTAAAATATTATAAGATACGCAAAAAAAAAACCCAAGCACTACGAATAATTTTAAAACATATATGTCACAAAATGAAAGAGTTTTAAATTTGGTATTTGGTGTGTGTGTGTGTGTGTGTGTGTGTGTGTGTGTGTGTGTGTGTGTGTTAGTGTGTGTGTATGTGTGTTAACAGTGACCTCGATATATCCATATACGATCAGAATTGCAAGGTTTATTGACGCAGTATACTTTTTGGCAACTGTACAATTGCTCAGTTATTTAATTTCTTTTGAGGGATGTTTTATTTATGTATTGTTATTTAATATAATTTAAAAAAGGTGATATTCACTATCCCATTAAGTAAATATAAATAATTTTAAGTATGATTTATTCTCACAAATTTCATTGTTCTTGTATTTTTATTACTAATAAATTATAAAAACTGGAAGTATCAAAGTTTGTGTTCATTGCTTTTGTAAAACTGTGAAAAAATCAAAAAGTTTTCTAATCACGATTTTCATTTAAAACTCTATTGTTAGAAAATGATTTTTTTAAAATATCTATCGAATAAATATTTTTAAGAATTAATGTTTATAAATTGATTCAAAATAAGCAAAAACTATGTTATTTCAATAAGGAAGGAAAGGAGATGAAGGTAAAATGAAAAATGGAAAGGTTAAAAACAAATAAAGATCTCTAAGCTTTCCCAAAGGTAGTCTTCGAGGTCATAAATATCATTTTTACCTAATTTTTCGCCAAAATTTTAATCATTGATTGCAAAGATTGATTCCTACTAAATCGATGTAATTAAAAGAAATGTGTTATATCCCTATAAATGGATCGAATTATATTTCATTAAGAATTATTCAACTTAAAAAAACTTCCAAATAGAAGCAGAATTTATTAAATTGAATTGCATGAAAAGTAAAGGTACTCAAGGTCTACTCTACATCGCTAGTTCTTAACCAAGCATTATACCATTAAAGAACAGTTATAAATTGTAATTCTTTAGGAGAATATTGCAGGATAAATTTATAATTTTAATCTCATTAAGACATAGAGAGCATACATACATCGATAAATTATATAGTTTATATCAAAAATAGTTTATGTACAGTTCAAAATCTAAAATCAGTTTTAATTCTAAATGCTATCTCACTTATAACATTACAATTCATAGCTAACATATAATATTTGTATAGCATGAATATATGAACCTTCAAGAAGAATGTATAGCAAATATCTTCTTTATAGAGTAAAAGAATTTCTCTCCCTCTCTCTAATGTACCATATAGTTGCATCTAATTGCATTCATTTGTGTAAGTTTACTATTCAAAAGAGCATTCTTGATTTAGTATTTATGTTATTTGAAGTAACATGTGTTAATAATTTTAATTAGTAAATATACTTCAAAGCACTGAATATCAATTTATATGTTCGAGACTCGTTGGAATTTCCGTAATGAAAATTTGATTTTTAGATATTTAAGAACAATGTTAATTAATTTAATTAGTTAGCTCCATAAAAGCTTAAATAAGTTTCTTATTGAATTAAAAATAATTATATCAATTTCATCCAGTTACGAAAATTGTGGAAAGTTCAGGAATACTAAGGATATATTACGATATTGAGTTAGTATAATAACTTCAATAATTCCTTCAACAATTACAGAAACAATTTCAAAAATTCCAGACAAATGATTGAGAGTTGAAATTTTATTGTAATTAAAAATGTAAATACCTTATCATATTACAGTACTTAACTTTTCTGCTCAGAGGATGGATTCTAAATCTTCTGATCATAATGTCCATACTATTTCTGTAGCAGTACGAACTTTTAAAATAGATTATTTTTGTATTCATTATGTGTATTCATGTCATTTCACACATTAATTAGTGATTATAACTTTCAAATTAGCAGAACAAAAAGATTTATAAATGTTTAAAGGGAAAAAAAACATATATATATATATATATATATATTCGTAATTGAAGTATCACTTGAAAAGAATACTTAACTAAAGAAAATATTTAATAAACCTTTCAGCCTTAATACATGTTAGAAACATATAAATTTAAATTTTAGGAAAAGGATAACTGGGTTGGACAGCATTTTGTTATATTTTGAAACATCATTATACTTACAAATCAAAATTGGTTTTAAAAATTCAAGAATTTTCAAAATATTTAGGTAGTTGACACATATAAACAAGATATATATGTGTAGAAATTTGAAGCTTTTTGAGACTGGCACTTTCGATAAGAAAACACTGTTGAAGAAGGGACTTTCTTTTATGTTGACATTCCCCTTTTTTGTCAATGATCAGCAATTCTGAGTGTCCCCTGACAATAGAGCCACATAGAATGTTGGTCACCCACTGGGCAGTGGGGATATTTGAGGTTCATAAAATCTTTAATAACAAATGATTCTCCCTTTTTATGGGGAAAGATCTTTCTGAAATCCGAATTACACAAACCTGTCCAGTTTCACTTAAAAAAATTTCTGAAATGTTATAGTTCTTCATAATCCAGAAACATTATAGATTTCATACAGTTTACTTGTGTCAGCCTTAGTACCATGATTAGAGTTATAATGTGCAGCAACTTTCATGTAAATTATTCTAAGCATATGCAATAATCGGGGGGGGACTATTACACTTATTTCATTTAACAATAGTTTCAGGCAATTGCCGCAATACCATTACATGACGCAATTATCAAATTACATTATATACAATTTCGTAATTTAATATATAGACATTAACATTATGAATTATCTATTTATACGCACAAAAATATTTCACTGATTACTTCAAAAATACAAATATGATTTGAGCATCTAAATATCGGAATAAATTATTAAAGCCTTTGAACAATGAAGGAAAAAATTCTATTCAACAAAATTATATTTAATATTCCTACTAATAAATACATATTATGAATTAATTTTGAATTAATAACAAAAATAATTTTAAAGACGAAAAAATAGGGCTTGTTTTTTTTTTTTTTTTTTTTTTTTTATTAAGTTCTGTAATTTCTGTATATAAAAACTAATGGTATACGGCAAAAGAACTTTCATGCATAAATATTTATAGATGTTACCATGAAGGAAAATTTTAAATATTCTAGTAACACGTCAGTTACAATATTTCAAAAGTTTGATTGAAATATTTACTCTGAACATACTATACAACACAGCATGAACAAAAGAAATTATTCATTAAGTCCAAATAAAAGATTCAAAAACATCTTTAAATCGTATGTAGCTAAATCAAATATAATTTCTATATTTTTAGTAAGCTCATCAAAAATTTTCAAAACATTATTAAGTTATTTTGTATGTAACAGTATTTTGTATGTGATTGCAGTCCACGTAATCATATACAGAGACGTTGAACAGGTTATGTTGAAATTATTGATAAATTATTCTATAAATATATAATATTACAACACTTCTGAAAATGTAAATAAATATTATTCCTCATAATCAAGAAAATAATCGAAAGATAAAGAAAGATATTGAGCATATATCCCAAAACACACATACAGATTTTTAATTAATTTCCGATTTTCTAAAATCAATGTTTTTCGGTTTTTTCTATCGCTCATTATTCTGAAGTTCAAAATAAATATCTGCGAAGTGACACATGCATTATATTCTAATTATGAACAAATATACGTTAAATATATGTAACTTCAAAAATTCTTTATAAGTATTAGCCCTCTATATGTCAATAAATGTAATACTATTTTAAAAATAAGCTATTATTTTTAACAGTTATATTACTGATCCCTAAGTAACTGCTTTTTACGGAATTGTTTTTAAGAAATATTTTTTCTACTCTTAAGATAATTAATCCATTTTATTCCTCACAATGAATGAAATAATTGATAAATGTACCATTTCTCTATAAAATGTCATTCGTAATGAGCTTCATTGTTTGTTTTTCGTATATAATTTCAATAGCATTAGCATGGGTTTGGTACGTTAAGTACCAAAATCTTGCTTAAATTCTAAGACGAATAGTCATACTTTTCAATGATAAGAGAAAACAGAAAAATAAAAATAATTACATTGATAAAAATAAATACATAAATAAAAGTAAATATACAAATGGGGCTCTGCCTATGTTACTAATTTAATTTAATCAAAACGTCAGGTCTTGAACATTTAACACATTTAATTGAGATATTTCACATCCTATCAGCATTTACTCGAACATACAAAAATAGTAACAAAACATTTCGAATATTGTCTTCAATCTTCCGGGACATCAACAAAGTTCGTCCTTCTTGGTTGATGGCTCACGTCGTCTGATTTTCTAGATCTCTTCTGACAGAGTCAGCGCCCTCTATGGTCGGCGGTTTATTCCATTTCGACATAAATATAAATAAATACGTAAATTAAAGTAAATACATACGTAAATATAAATAAATACATAAATTAAAGTAAATACATACATAAATATAAATAAATACATAAATTAAAGTAAATACATACATAAATATAAATAAATACATAAATTAAAGTAAATACATACATAAATATAAATAAATACACAAATTAAAGTAAATACATACATAAATATAAATAAATAAAAATAATTTCATAAATTAAAGTGAAAGTATAAATAAATAAAAATAATTTCATAAATTAAAGTGAAAGTATAAATAAATAAAAATAAATATTAAATAAAAGTAAATAATTAAATGAATAAAAATTTTTAAATAAATATAAATAAGCAAAATGTTCAATAAAAATAAATACGTAAATAAAAGTAGATAATTAAAAGAATAAAAAATTTTAAATAAATATAAATAAGCAAAATAATCAATAAAAATAAATACATAAATAAAAATAAATACATAAATAAAAATAAATAAACACTTAAATAAAATAAATTAATTATAAAGAAAATATAAAAGTCAATTGAGTGCTTAAGGTAATATTTCTCTTGTCGCGAAGTATTAATGTCAGTGGGGAATCCATAACTATCGAGGCTGTGGGCGAAAGTCTCTCTGAGACCTACTTATTGGAATTATCTCCATACAAAATATCAACACAAATATATAATTAGCTTTTTTTAGTTATAATCAAATAGTTAAAGTATTATAGAAAACAAAAAAAAAATAAGACTAAAGAAAAAACAGCTTACACCTATTTTAAGAAAAATACAAAAATACATTTTAAGAAATACGAGAATTATTGTTGATATGCCAAAAAAGTCTTTCAGCTTTACAGTCTATAAAAACTGAAAACTGTTCTTGCGAGTTTCCACAACTTAAATATTTTATAGATTCATTATTTTGATCTGCAATCAGAATTTCAGTAAATAATAGATTTCAAAAGAACAGTAGTTTGTTTTATCTAAGCTTAAATGTGGTGCATTTTCTTTTCTTTCCATTGAAACAGAATTGCGATTCTATAAAGGTTTATTTTGTTTTAGATTAGTTGAATAAAAAAAGATTTGTTTCTTGTAAATAATATAATGATGTTAAAAGCATTTCAAATATAAGTAAAGTGTAGTAAATTATATTAAGGGGATATTTGTTAAGAAGGTAAATGCATAAAAGGTGTAAAATATGAAAATCGAAGATCATTACCTATTATTAGATGAATATTATTTTCTTATTTTGTGTGTAACAGTGTTTTGTATGAGAAACTTTATAATATTGTATCTTAATTTTATGTTGTGAAATGTTATATCAAATGCATATGGAAATACTTAATGATTGTAAAATTTAAGAAAAAAAAGAGGGGGAATGCATACGTTAGTCCAAACTCTTAATTTGGGGAGGGTAGAGCAAAATTACCATCGGAAAATTTCGATGTGAATGAGAAAAATTTTTTAAGGAAATTCAAGGGGTATGGACAGTTTATCTCACCTATATATTATTTGGAAGATATAATTACTAATATATTAGTAATTACTGATTTGTAACGCATTGAAAAATGTGTCAAATTAATAAAATATCTAATCAAAAGAAATATGGGCTTCTTGAATCTCTACATGGAAGGGGGGTGGGAGTTAATAAACCTTTTGAACTAATTTCAATTGATACCATATGGGGAAGGCCAGATTAAACTACTATAACTTTCAAAAGAAGTATTTACATGTTGCGGTTGATACGTTATGTATGGATATTTCCTTCTAGAAGTGTTACCACTCAAACTTATACCAATTAATTGAAACAAATTTTTAACATCCAGGTCCTGAACAATACTAATTGGTAGGAATTAGGCGTTCACCTCATCACGGTTTAGAAGATTTTTGAGGGGAAAATATTAAACAATTATTTATCACAGCCCATAGACCTTAATGTAATGAATGTAAAAGCGGAAAAGTAAACCCTACTTTATCGTAGAAAATTAAGATGTAAAGTAAATTCAATCTCCAATAAAATTCCATAGATTAAATTAATAGGTGTTACTGAAGAATACAATAGCTTACAGCAAGAGATAATGAAATTTTTACCTGTATATTTAATATTTGAAACAATTCCATTAAACTCATCTTTAAAACCTGTAAACACATCCCAATATTCTCCACTGGCAGATCAAGAAAATTAACAGCCCAAAGAACAGAAACCAAATATGAAAAGAGTAAAATTTTATACTGCAAACACTTTTCTGGTGATGTTTGTAAAGATGGTGATTTAGTAAGATTAGAACATTTTGTGTATCTTAACACCAGGAAACTTAATCCACCTTTTACATGTCCTTACACCATATTAAGCCAATTGTTACCTGTAACTTTTGAAATCGATAAGCCAAACCAATATTCAAATAAACCCACTGATATAGTTCATGTTATCAGATTAAGACATTGTTTTCCTCCAGATGATATTCAGCTCACAGGTCAGATATCACATAATCCTTCAAAAATAGTTAAAATTATATAAGATTTCTTTTTAAATTAACAAATTTTTATTTGTGTATAGCTGTAATCAACTTTCCCGAAACTTTTGTCTTTTGGTGAAGATAGATATCTATAATAAAACCATAATGCCTTTTTCTTTCATTTGATCAAATGCCTTTCCAGTAATTTTTTTCAACTTTGAATTTGTAATTTTTTTAAACTATGAAGATGATTGAAAACCCAGTGAGAATAGTCTTCATGATACTCTACTGACTATATATTGACTCTTCTATACACTCTATAACAAAAGAAACGACGCATCAAGAAGAAGTAGCCCGATTATAATGAAATTTCGTTGCAAACGACATTTGGACCGAACATGCAAATGAATAAAATTTGGTGTGCAATAAATTAATACCGGGAACTAAAGCCCAACGGAGCTGCGTACTCAGCAGGAGTATATAAAAAGCGATTATCAATCTGATGGTCAAATTTTCTATTGCATAGTGATTTAGGATACCTTTCAAGGACTGAACAAATGCCTCGCAGCACGATTCGAGCTCATTACTAGCAACAGTCAAAGTTTGAAAGTGGTCGTATCTTTGGATTAAAAGAGGCAGGTTGGGCAAATCGGAGAATCACTCATCATATGGGTAAAAGCGATGACAGATTTCAGCGTCATGATGGTAGCGGTCGACTTAGGGCCACAGAAGATCGACAGGACAGAGTGATTGTCAGATCAGCTGTCATAGCGCTTGATTTATCGTTATCAACCATCAGACGTGCGACCCACACACGAGTGTCCGTAATGACCATTCAAAGACGGCTGATAGAGCATAATCTACGCTATGCCGCTTAAAACTCATGCCTGCACACTGTCGAGTCAGATTACAGTGGTGCTTCGCTCGATCATGTTGGAATGCTGCTGACTGGGGACGTATAGTGCTTAGAGACGAATCCAGCTTCCAACTGTGTCCTGACAATCATCGAACACGTGTCTTGAGACTCCCAGAACAGCTTGCCGATCCTGATATTACTACTGCACGCCACACAGGCATTCAACAAGAAGTTATGGTTCCTTAAAACACAGCAGTACATTGACGACATTCTGAGCCCTGTTTTGCTGCCGTTCCTTTTCAAGTACCCTGGCCTTACTTTTCAGCAAGATAATGCCAGACTACATACGGCACGTGTTGTTTTACAGCTTGTCATACACTTCCTTGGCCAGCCAGATCTCTCTCCTATCGAGTATGTCTGGGATATGATGGGAAGGCGACTGCATCTACTAGGGAATGTTGATTACCTTGCCAACAATTGGAGCAAACTTGGCAAGAAATAAGGCAGGAAACCATCAGGGAGCTTTATCACTCAATGCCACTATGTGTGGCAGCTTGCATCAAGGCTAGAAGTGTTCTTTACCTTATTGACTATTGTTACTTTGTAACTATGTATCTCTGACATAAATCATTCAATTTTTCTGAAATTTTAATCATTTTCTATTCTGTACATAATTTTGCTAACTGCCTATTTTTGTCTCCTTCGGTCATTTCCTTCTTGGTGGGTCGTGATTTTTCTGTTATATATATATATATATATATATATGTTCTCATGACATTAACATTTGAACACCAAGAAGTAAAAATAGGATTGTTGGAAAACTTGTCATGAAGGTACGTCTCATGCAGATATGTAAATGTTTGGGAAAAATGCGTGATTGCGAGTTGCGTAATGTAACCAGAAGGCGTTGAAGTTCGTTCTCCATGGATCATAAAATAGGTAACCAGATTTTACTGCAGAGGGATGCTTTTTAACTAGAGTTCCATTACACAACCACAAGAGAATATTTGAGCAGCTCTCAGAGTTCGAGAAGGGAAGAATAATAGGGATGATGGAAACAGGGTGGTCAGCTCGGCGAGGGGATCGCCACGCCGTTTTGAATTTACTGTGAAGAGGTGTTGGGACCAGTGGACAAGATAGATATCTATTACATGTGTGTGTGGAGACCAGGATCAGGACGTCCTCGACAGATCACTAGTCGAGAAAATCGTCACGTCATGCGACACGCACGCATAGCTCCCATTATCCATCATCCAAACACAGGCAGCACTATGGACCTCTGTGTTAGTCCGTGCCATCGCAAGGCGCCTGGTTGAAGGACAGTTGTTACCGCGATGCCCATTACGTGCACTATTATTCACACCCCCTTAATGTCGCCTCCATTTGCAGTGGTATTGGGCTCGAAGAGATTGGACTGCAACCGAATGGAATCAGGTTGTCTTTAGAGACGAATCCATATTTAATTTGGGCAGTGATGAAAATCGTGAATGTCTGAGATGGTCCCGTGGTGAACATCTCAATCCTACTTACTCTGCACATCAGTAAAACACTCCCACAAATCGTGTAATGGTATGGGGTGCATACGACGCATGGTCACCCCTAATTTTGTTCAACGGCACCATGACAGCCTAGAGGAACGATCGTGGCATTTCTTCAACCTACTGTTTTGCCACTCATGGCAAAGCTTACAGAAATTAATTAGATAAAGTAAACAAAAATTTAAAAATTATGAAATATGAATATTGTTTGAAAAATTTGAGAAAAAAACTTTTTTTTTTTTTTTTTTTTTTTTTAGGTGAAAAAATAGCCGATAAAATATTGAATATTGTCTTCAGAAATAGGAGACAACATTATTAATATTGATATTAATGTTTTGAAGAATATTAATATATTCTTAATATTCTCCAAATTCATAAGTATATTAATATATTCTTAATATTCTTCTTCATTAGAATATTAATATTTTGAATGTTGTATACAAAAATAAAGACTAATATAACAAATAAACAGTTGAAAACAAGAACATTATGAAGAATAATACTTTACGAAAATCAAGAATAATAGAGAATAATACATTGAATGTTGAAAAAGACTTTAGACTGATAAGATATGTTATTTTAGAATTAAAAGTCTAACTATATGGATCAACAAATATATAATGAAAAAAATTAGTTCTTACACCAGAAACACAAATTGAAAAACTTTTGAAAATTAAAAAAATACCAAAAATTTAGGAATGCAAGAAACACAACAAAAACTAATAAATCTTTAGCAACAAAAAAAAATAAAGAAAAAAATCAGAGTAACATTCTAAGGGTATTAATATTTCTTACGAAAATACAAAAAAAATGAAGAAAAAAAAGTTTAGAAAATGACATAATACTCATTAATGCTTTATTTCAAGCGATATATATATAGTCAGAAAATTTCGTGAAAGAAATAAAGGTATGCCCACATTCAATTTTAAAACTGTGTTCTGAAATCCATATATTCGTTGTATTGAGATTTTTTAAAAAAAATTGTTGATGTTCAGAAATGACATTTTAGATATTTGAAGTGCTATTGCTTATTTATGAAGAATCGGAGTACATTTTTTGTATTTACTTCAAAAACATAAAGCATTCTTATGCTTTAAAAGTACATATCAAGTATTCTTATCTTACAACAAATAATATATTACATTCTTGAAAAAGTGTTACAGCTATGAAACTTTTAATAAGAATAACTGTTCTTGTAAACTTGATTTTTGTTCAAAAGCTTACAGGAGAACTAGAAATACGAAACCAGAAACTTAGTAAGACTACAATGAATATCCAGTACATTTACTGAAAAATACTATTAAATATTGAATGCAACCATATGAATAAGAAACTTTTGGAGTTGAGAAAAACGTATTTTATATTGTATACATTTTGAATACTTGCTACAAAACTATAAAATGTTTACCTAGACTTCTTGAAAACACCATTCTTTTCTACTTTTCTCTATTTCTTTTGAATGTAGACATTGGCAAATTTTGTATCTTTTTTCGAAGCACAGAATCATATGTATTTGAAAATTTTATGATTTCTAGCTGTATTTTCACATTTTTTAAATTCTTTAACACTACAGTCGTTTTATCCAAGGAATAATTTAAACAGACTTGAAGAAATGAAAATGAAATGTTAGTTATAATAAAAATAAATATCTAAAGAATATAGCTTAACATTTTAATACGGATAGATATTTAAATATCTCAAATGTTTTGTTGGAAAATTCAATGAATACTTATCTTTTAAAACCTTTTGATCTTCTCTCTGAAATCTCACTGACTATATAACTCAAAAATTATATATTTTAAGCAGTGAACTATGGTAATATAAAAGTCCGTTCAATCTTAAACAGCAGAGCAAAAGAAAAAAAAAAGGCTTACCATTTTATTAAATAGATTATACCTAGAAAAAAGCATACATTTTTTTTAAAGATAACGAAAATAAAAATGAGATTCGTAAGTAAATAAATACATTCAAATTAAAATAATTATTCAACTATTAAGGCCTTTTAGATGCTTATAAATTTTAACGAACTACTTTCGGAATAAAAATCAAAAATAAAAATATTGTAGTTGCTGTCATTGCATTTGCCATAGTAGTGGGTACCAGTTCTTATTCATTTTTATTACATTACTTAAATTGTATTGTAACTTAAAATAATTATTTTATTAAATGATATGTAGAGTTATATAATATTGCTCTTGTGGAAATAGTTTATTGAGAAACAATGACCACTGTTTTCTTGAATATTTGTGTAGAGCTAGAAGTTGGTTTGAAGATAGAGAATTCTTAAAAACTGAAGTACAAATTATATTTTGAGGATGATATCTGCAACAACGGAGAAACATTAACTGTACTCGTTTTTTTTTTTTTTTTTTTTTTTAAAATTAGCTTCTAGGTATAGAACAATTTTGTATTTCGGTTAGTTAAAAGTACATTACACTATTAAATAAATCACTATCATTCTAAAATTTCTTACCTATTAAAAAGAGGAAATATAAATTGCTTGTTCAGGAAAATAGATACTTCAAAGAGTTCCTAATTTGTGGAATTTGAGAAAACATTCCTTTATAGGAATTTCCTAATAAAATAAATATTTTAATAAAAAATAATACATAATATTATATCATATTATATATTCCTTAAATTTATTAAATTATTTTAATCACAACAGCATTTAAAGTTATTTATCTACCTCATGATTCCCTTAAAACTTTTGAATGAAGTTTTGAGTAAAATTACTTACTTATCAAAACCCAGGAGCTCAATTTAACATTTCATATATATTTAGAAACATTTCGTCGGGTATATAAGATGTGACTTTTCGAATAATAATAAACAATTTCAACTAAGACATTAAAAGAGAAATAGACAAACGCAACATTAAAAATGTAAAAACTTCAAACAAATCTCTAAGTGCATCTGCTTCGTGAACTGTAGCTCAATTGTCTGAAATCGACAACCAGTGCTTTAAGGACTTATCTTGTAAGATATTGCCATAAATTCGTGAAATCGTCAATCAATTCACGATTTTGTGCAATTTAAGAATACAATATTGTATAAATCCTTACCAAAATACAACCGGCGCTTAGAGTGTGTTTCGAAAATAAAACTTGGACTTCATTTCATTAAATCCATAAAATAAGGATCAGTACATACGATGGTCCAAGTACAGCAAAAAAAATCTGTGAAGTTGCTAAGATTTGATATTAACTAGAAATTTATAACATTATGTTTGTCTTATACCCAGCGTATATCAACGATAATTGTTTTCCTTAAATTCCTTCATTTAATCTTTTTTCCATTAATATTTTCTCTTATCATTTTGCATATTCTTTTGATACACATCCATGTATAATTTTCCAAATATGTCAATACCTTTATATGTTACAAACATCTTTAAAGTTCGTGAAATTTATTCACAATCAAAGAATTCAAATTTAGAGAATTCTTTCACAAAAAAATTTGAATTTAATTTAATATAAGTGTATTAGCACTTTTTTTTTCATTCATTTGTGTGATAAAATAACATTTATGAAAAAAGAAAATTATAATGTGAATATAAATGTCAATTTCTTTTCTTTTTTTTAAGAAAAAATTAAAATTCTACTCACAATTCAGTTATTACCATATTATTTTCAAGAAGTTTAAAGCATATTTCGGTCTGTACATGGTCTATTATTCTAAACAGAAGTTTGTAAGTGAAATTTAACGTTTCGGATATATATTTTTGAAGTAAGTACCGGCTTGATAGTTATCATACAAGATGGTATAGAACATTAAATTCCATTTACCACACTAATATTTAGAAAATTGTGAAATGGATTCAATGGGCTAATGGATTTTTCTTGAGCGTAAACTGAATGCAAAATTGCAAGTACAAGACAATATCTGATGTTATTGAATACTTCTATTGAATAGCCGAAATTTCTTTCTTGATATTAAAATAAAATATTTAAAGACTAGAAATAGTCGCATTACAGTACTTATGATTTTAGAATATATTATCTTTAATATCTAATTATACTAATACCAATTGATTGATTAAATCTTAATCCCATTGTAAAAAATAGAATGCTGAGAATATTGAGGAAGTTGAGGAGTTATATCATCTTTTGAATTTTCTCCTTTTATTTTCGAGCAAAATTACTAATTTCCGTAATTTTCTATAAATTACCTAACTGATTTTTTAAATTTATTTAAGTAGCGAAAAGCTTATATTTTATGCAGACATCCATATGTAAAAGTATAAAAACATTTTGTTTGTTATATATATAAAAAATCTCGTGGTACTTAAATAAATGTCTATTCATTAGTTAATTAAATCACCGAAGTATTATTTTCAAGCAAGAAAAAGTATATCAAAATAAATTTTCTTTAATTACGTTTTCTAAATAATCAGGGATAATCATATTTACTGCTAAGAACCATTAAATCTTTTGCATATTCCTTGAGAACATCCCGAAAGTAGCAAAAATGAATAATCGAGGAAAATCTTATAAACTCATAAATAATTAATTTCATGCCCTCTGAATAAAATGAATAGTTATTATCATTTCCACCTACTAATTGGTAAATTTGTATCTGTCAGATTCACGTTATAGTTTTTATTTATTTTCTTGTAAGGGTGTTATTTCATAAAGAAACTCACGTTAACTAGATTTCAAACAAAACACTGGAGAACTCCAAAATGAATCACATGCTGCCTGGTAAATTTAATGTGTGTTAAAAGAAAACAAAGATAGACAGGGGAAGAAACTTTCAGAAATGTTGTTCTGTAATCCACTCCAAAGGAATTGGAACCATAATAACGGATTTTTTTTTCTAAATCTGTTAACAACAGGATTTAATTAAAAATATATGGAAGTGAATTTTGGAAAAGCGAAAAGCATTTTATTGGCAGCTTATATATAGAGAGTATCTTCGCTTACACAACAGCCGTTAATATTTAGTCTTCTTTTATAAATTTTTTTTCTTCAAAAGGCAGTAAAGAAAAAAAATCATTTTGTATGTAAAATAGCAAATTTAAAATAATTAGACGAAAAAATAATACAAAATTTAAATGAAATGCTTATAAATTCTAATTTTTAGGCTATAGGTTTTCCGTTTTCATTTCTCATCAATATTTTGAAAGGATTTATAATTTTAAAAACATTTTAAAAAGAAAATGGGTGTATAGTTGGAAAAAAATATAATTTATTTTTAAGGGAGGTGATAAAAAATAAAGATAAAAAAATAAGATAAAAAAAAATGACATACTTTGCACGATCCTTAATGGATTTCACTCATTGATACAAATCTGTAGTTTCAATAAATGAAATATATCGATTACTAGAGAGAAGAGCAATATTTTGTTTAACATGTTATTAAATTTTTATAATATTTTTTATAATATTTTACATGTTATAATATTTTTTTTTGTTTAAAATACTTAATTTTGAGTTAAAAGTTACATAAGGACTCAAACTGTCTTTAACATCTGTTACATGATCAAAATCTCTCACATTTGTTCCATCATAATGGAAAACTATAATACCCTTTTTCAGGTATAAATATTTATTTCCATATACATTTTTAAAAAATGCCACTAAATATTTAAAATTTAAAAAATATTTTATACAATTTCTAAGCAGTTACAATTTCAAATAAAATATTAGATTCTTAAACTTTTAAACTGAATTAATAATAGAAAAGAAAATAGCTTAAATATTTCAAAGATTTTTTTTTTCAGTTGGCTGTTAAAAAGGAATAACTTTTATGATAAAAAAAACGCTCACTCCGTTCTCTATTATTAAGTTAAATAAAAGTTCAAAATTTGCGGTGGTTTATTTTTATCAAAATTTATAGTATAGGGAATGATTTTGAATGCACATTTAAATTTGTTTTCAGAAAATTGAGAGTATCAAAATGAATAGTCATTGAAAAATGCACAACCTTTAACGAGTTACATGGAAACAATTCATTTCATTTCCATGTAATGTATATTACAAAAATAGTCCTGAATAATAAATAAACGAAGACCTTCGTTCTTTTAGAAAATTAAATTTTATTCTTACGTCTGAAATAAAATAATGCTTCGGTTGGCATACATTATTGTGCATTCGATAAATTTAAGCCTCAAAAAAGGGATATTTGTGTCAGGAAATAAAAATTTCCCAAAATGATATAATTTCAATATAATGCAGAAAGTACAGATCTTGTAATTTAAGCCTCTTTAGTTAAGTAAGGTACAACTAGGTTTTACACACTCACAGAATAAAATAATAAAGATAAGGACAAATATCTATGGAACATATCGATAGATATAAGTAACTCCCAAAACAATTATGAAATATTTATACTTAAAACTATATTGCTTTAAAGAATTTGACCCTTATATAAGTCGAGAGAGACTTAAAATATTCCGCCTTTGTAACTATGGGTAACATCTTCAATGGATGATACTAAGATAATCTCGGGGCAGATTATTAAGCCTATTTCTAATCAAATACTTGTAACAAATTTATATAAAAAAGACCTTAGTTTTCCAAAGTAACTCAAATTATTCACCTGCGTGCGTAAATATAACGTGTGTTGCACGTAGAAATCAGAATTAATTTCAACTTAACCAATTATACCTGTAAAAATATTCGTTATATGACCTTTCAATGCGAATCGACTAATCAGTTCAAAATTTAGACATCAATTCAGTTCCATCGTAAACCCTGCATGAAATCTTTCTTTTTGTCGCTCTACCTCGTTTTGTCAAATAGAAACAATACTAGTAATAATCCAAATAATTCACCATACCATGTCTAGAAAATACCATTTCTCATCCGTTAAAGAGGGGAACAATCATAAGGACAAAAATAGGCTTTCCACATGCTGATACTTCAAGACAACTTAACATCGTTGTCTGGCCCAATCATCGATTTGAATTTTAAAATTCTGTATCAAACACCCTTTTCCGGGCCACCCACGAGTTAGAAACTCTACCTAAGATAATTTTCTCTATCTTTCGGCTCGAATTAGGTCTTACTTCATTCAGATCATTATGCTCGAACATGGAATCACTTTCTGGTGTAACATTTGCTTATATCTCCTCTATCAAGAACTCTATACAAGAAATCTACTGTGCGTCCTTTTCAATAGTTAATGCAGAAATTCTAGTTTCCGTTGAGCTAGATAACAGGTTACTTAGATGAGACAGATATAGTCTCTGGTACCCTTCACAAAAAAATACTGACTTACTGTGATTATAAATTACATTTTGAAGGCCGCCACGTTGTCGCAACTTTGGAATAAAAAGGCTTAACGACATATCGCTGTATTGGATCTCGTTTAAGGAACATGCAATGAGACGTGTGTGGGTGTCGAATCCTCAAAAATACATCCCTATCATAAAAGTTACTGGTAAAAACCCACCACATTGTAATTTTGATAGATGCAAGGGAACTTGTTGAACAACATTAGGATTCTCTATCTCCCAAATCCAACAGGTATTCGTGTTCACTTTTTCATTCAAATTTAAACGCGCTTCACAGAACATTCCCTGAAAAAGAGTCACACCACTTTCATCTGTGCAAAAATCTTAAAGTGAATGTTAATCGTAAAGCGAATTTCTATATCACCGTTTAGTAGCTGTTGTACTCTTTGAAACATATATGGATAGTCGCGCATTTTGATAACCATCACTTTTCTCAGTAAAAAATCAGCGTGTCAACTCCATTTTCAATAGCTGAAAAACTTGCTTTTCCAAAAGGTGACTGGCTTAATAACCATACTGAAGGAGCAATAACATTAAGGTGACCATACTTAGCATGTCGTTAGTGTTCTCCCTTACATCCGGGCAAGGTCCTCATAAAAGACATCTGGACTCGGGAAAAAAGGCAAGCAACATTTTTGTTTCTCATGAACTTTGATCTCTTAAAGTCCGATTCTCCAGGGAACCAAAAACACCCCCGTATCAAATGTCCAGTTTAGCAGGTGTCAATTCCTACCCCGGTAGGAGTGATCAGAACTAATAGTTAGTTTATTGCTTTCAGCTGTCCAACCAAAACAAAGGATTATGTCCCTTTTTTTAGAAGAGGAGTGACCATTTTCATTCTACCCAAAATTTTCGAAGAGAAGAAGTAACAATAATTCTACTAAACGTTCGATTAGAATGTCATATCCGAGGATATTTCAATATTTTTTAACGTGCGACTTGCACCCAAAATGTTACATTCGAATTACAATTGTAAGTGCCACAAGCACTTTACCTTGTTAATATAAACTTAAGAATTTTAAATTAATTCTAATAAAAATAATGTAAATAGTTATCTCGGTATCAAAGCATTTATTACAACCTAACGCAGCCTACTAGCCAAAACATCTTCAACAATAGAATTGACAAATTGTTCTCATGCTCTGCCAGGACGAATATTGAGTATTCCTGCCATCTCAAACCTTTTAAAAAAATTTTGAATGCTACGATCCGGCATTGGTCATTTTCCTATCTCCGGAAGTTTCGAAGAGTTGCAACTGCGTTCGTAAATTGACATGAAGCGCATTTAAGGAATTCAAAGTTATGATATTATTGCCGTCATGTATTTCGTCAAAGATTTGAATAAATGAGGTATCCTTTTCAGTTTTATTAGTGTAATTAAAAATACCTCATATGAACAACTTCATTTTGTTTCAATAATAAAAATAGTCAGTAAAAATAGCATTAGATATACGTGCAGTGCCATCTATTTACAAAAATTTTGAATTTTCATTTCAAAGAGCTCATCACTTGTATTATTACATGTTAGTGATGTTTCTTTGGTAGCTACAGAATGTGCTCTACAGCCTTCTGAATAGGTAAACTTTAATACTAGAAAAATAATACGGGTTTGTAAAGGTTTTGGAATTCAGTATTAATTATCAGCAGAGTTTACTTAATATAATTTATTGTTTGAATTATTGTATTATATAATCCAATGAACAAGATCTTGTTCTTGAGTACTGGAAAAACATTATACACAAATTATATGCATATAT
>BMAW01108153.1:0-43720 GCA_019974015.1 Nephila pilipes | reverse complement strand
ACACTTTCCGAATCCTTATCTGAAAATAGATAAAATAAGTTTTAGCCTTCTAAAATCAATATAATTGAAAACGCTTAATTCAAAACATCAAGAAAGAAAATAGATTTCAAATTTTAGATTTGGATTTTTCATACCATGAAACTTTTAAATAGAAAAGTTCCTGCGTTGTCATTTTGTATTTCAGAACATATTAAAGTTCGAAATTTTCTCTATTGCATTTCAACGACAGAGCAACATCATCAGTTATAAGAGTCAGGTAAATTTACAGAAAGACATTTACCGATGCTTCTAAGGCGAGCATACAAGCAATACACCTTTACGTTGGAAATAAAGATAGCGACATTCCTATAAGATAAATATAGGACTGCAAAAGTTTCGTGATCGATCGCAATGGAATGCAGCAATTCTTTTGCTGACTTCCTTTAGATCATCCAGAGAGAAAAAAAAAAAATGACTAAACAAGATAAACGCAAAAGTGATTCTATAATTGACTTAAAACACAGTTTACACAACAAAAAACACAGAGTATACTGCAGATAAATATTTTGTTTTTTCTTCAACTGATTTTGTAATAAATCTGTGAATACATACCTTACGTTTAAAGATGTAGGATCTGACAATAAATTTCTTTTATCATTTTTATGTGTACTCAAGAGCGTATGGAATTCAAATGTCAGCTTTAAATGAAAGAAAAAAAAAGACAATAAGACAACTTGTTTTCATCAATGTTATTTTCACTCGTGTGGGGAGAAGGCGAATCTAAGAGTGCGAGTTAGGTTTGGTTTTATTAACAACACACTAGAAGCAACACGAGGGCTTTTAGCCACCGACCTCATAATTTTGAACTTCTATCAAGTGACGAGGAGGGCACCTGAGCTGGCCCCTCTCTCTCCCAACTTCCACACCACGCCATCTGGAGGACTTTGAGCCTCGACAGATTTAACGCGCATTTGCCACGGCGACACGGTGGGTCTTAAGTGGCACGGAGGCTAGAGTCCACGACTCAAAACGGTCTTCCACGACCACAAATACTCTGCTACCGCGGCCACGAGGGCGAGTTAAGAGACAAAGGAAATGATCTTGACTTGAGACTTAAGAACAAAAAAAAAATCCGTCTGCATTTTCCAATCGTTGTAGGAAACAAGGGAGGAAAAGGCATTTGTCAATGATGTAGAGTAATAGCTCAAGATTTTGTCGAAGAAAACCTTTTACGTGTTTAGAATTCTATCGGCAACATTTTAAGATTACGATGAGTTTTTTTTTTCTTTTCTTTTTTTCACACGCAGGTGACCCTTATGACAAAGATGGCTCACAAATTCAACCATTTCTTCGCTGTTGGCATTCAAAGAGACCTTATATAATAATGTTGGATAAATTTTTAAAAATTATGCACAACTTTTCTATGCCAAATTTTGATTCTGAAATATTTTCCTGTTCATTATCTACACAAACAAAAAATGACAGCCGGTCGACTCATCAGGTTTGGTTTGTTTTATTAACGTCACACTAGAAACAATACGAGAGTAATTGGCGACGGACTTCGTAATTTTGAACATCTGTCAAATGACGAAGACTGTAACTGATCTGGAACTCCTCTAAAAACTTCCACACCACACCAACGTTAGGACTTAGGCCCCAACAGATTTAAGGTGCATCAGCTCCAGCTACACAGTGGGTCTTTAGTGGCATCAAAGCTCGAACCCATGATTCGACGGAAACCGCCAGTCGCGAAAGTCCACAAGAGACTTATTATCGAAAATATATCATTCCTCAATGAACGAATAAAAACACAATCACATTGTTATATGGGAATCACTTTCATTAACAACAGATGATTCAAGATATGGGTGATTAGTTCTATTGACGTCGCTCTAAAAGCAACACGAAAACTATTGGCGAAGGACCTCAATTTTCAGCTTCGGTCAAAGGACAAGAACAATAATTGAGCTGGCAATTCCTCGTCTAACCTGCAGAGGCCAAAGGGAGGACTTAGAGCCACGACAGATTTAACGTGCATCAGCCCCTGTTACACTGCGGGTCTTGTGGCATTAAGGCTTGAAACAACGACTCGACGAAAACCACCAACCACGAACCCGTGACCATGAACACTAGGCTTCCGCGGCCACCTACGTTCAGGAAGAGAAATATCAGTTACCAGTCGTTTAGGAGACTCGGCCTTCTAATAACCATTTCGATCAACTTTTGAACAAAATTAACAAATTTCTAATGTAATACATATACCAGAATTCAATCATTCATAACAATTACGGTTATTAAAATGTGCAAATTTTTAGAAGTTAAATTATTTAATAAGTTGAAATAATTTAATTCCTCTACGATATATCAACAGCGATTCCAATTTGTTATTTACGGGGAAATTGAAAAAATTATTAGGAGAACACTTTAGTGTTTATGATTATACTAATATTGCATTTAAAATTAAAAAAAAAAATATTCGTTCGGTGGTCTGAAGCATTAAAACGAGAAATTTTTAAAAAGTTCAATTTCGCCTTTGTGTTACACTCATTTCAAATTTAAAAATCTCAACCAAATGCAAGACCACTTAAAATAAGACTGAATGAGTTAGTGAAAGTATTGGGTTGGAGGGAAAGTTCTGTCGTATTTTAAAGAAAATATTTGAATTCATTTATAAAAATATATGTTTAATATTAATTAATTATATATGCTCCGTTGTTTGTTACAACCTGTTGCCATCTTTCAGGTAACCTGTGTATTCCTGTTTTGTAGAAGTTCCCGTCCTTGGAGTTAAAATAGTCAGCAACTGCCTTAGAAACACTTTCAAAAGTCTTGAATTTTTTTCCCGTTAGATATTTTTCCAGAGATCTGAATAGGTAATATTCAGATGGTGCAATGTTAGGTGACTAAGGACTTCCCATTCTAACGCATTCAGTTTTTGTTGTGTCACCATTGCAGTAAGCGGTCGAGCAATATCGTGGTGAAACACTATTCCTTTTCTGGACACTAATGCTGGCCTTTTTTCTTTGATAGCTGCATTCAATTTATCCAGCTGATTGCAGTACAGATCCACGTTAATGGTTTTTCCCTGTTTCAGCAACTCGTTGTACACTGGACCTTTCCTGTCCCACCACAAACAAAGCAGTATTTTCCGTTGATGGATACTTGATTTTGGAACTGTTGCTGATGATGTTCCTGGTTTGCATTAAGATTTTTTTCTCTTAATATTCTCCTAAAGAATCCACTTTTCATCTCCAGTAACCAGCTTGTCCAAAAACGGCTCCACATTGTGTCTAATCAGATGTGATGAACACATTCTTTCACGATCAGACAAATTCTTTTCCGTTAATTCATGTGGAACCCAAACACTTTGCTTTAACCCAAACCCAAGAGATTTAATGTGATCTCCAACAGTTGTATGATGAATGCCAAACTCTTCTGCAAGTTCTTGACTTATTAAATGTGGATTATTTTCCAGCATGGATCGCAAAACATCATTATCGATCTTGGATGGTCGTCCAGACTGATCACTATCTTGGGGGCTCAGATCCCCTGAACGAAATTTGCTAAACCATCTTTGACTAGTACGAACATTTACAATATCTTTTCTAAATACCGCACATAAATTCTTACATGCAACCGATGCGTTGCTTCCTTTTTGGAATTCATACAAAATGCAGTGTCGTAAATTCCCTTTATCTACTGACATGTTTTTCTCTTTAAATATCACAAGTAAATGATGAACGGTAAAAAATTACTCCTTTTATATTGTACAGCATATAAAAGAACAAAAAAAAATCAGAATGACTCACTAACCAGATGTTTTTTTTTTTTTATTTTCATGAAAAAGCACCTGCCTATTTAAAATACGACAGAACTTTCCCTCCAACCCAATAAAATGTAATGGCGCAAGAGCCAGAAGTGGCTATGTTGCTCTGAAGATGTAACTGTGCACCAGACATTTGGAAAAAAGGAAACAGGATAAAAAGTTAGGCAAGGAGTGTTGAAAACAGAAGGATGGTATCCCGTGGGTAAGTCACCCGTGTTTATCAAAGACAGTAAACCCCATGGGAAAGAAAAAGAGGGAGCCTCGAGCAAGTGATGCTCCTTAACTTACCAAGTGAACCTACCTGAAGAAAGCCAGCCCCTGAGGTTCCCTGATATAATCCCTAGGTGCAGGGTGTCCGGCTATAGCCCTAGACACTGGGTACCCATTTAAATCGCCTCTCAACACATGCTTGAGCTTCAATGGGACTATTCTTTCTCACCCGGTCGCCATACCGGTGTTATAAGACTGAATAACATATTTTCCTGTCAATAGTTTTACAAGGGAAAAACCCATTATATATGTTTTCTATCCAAGTTTATAATTGCTTCAATCTTAATAAAATTAAATAATATAATGATAATTTTTTTTGCAGAGGAGCAGACTTTATACATCACAATCAACACGACCTTTTAAATTTCTTCATAATCTTCCGCTGGAATGCATCTTAGTCCTTCCTCAATGGATAGGGAGAGTTGGGAGTGATTAAATTACAATTAAAGATTAACAGTGTAGCAGTCATGAGGCAGCTTGGGCTCAAAAGTTTCGAGACCTCAAATCCTCCCCTACGAGTATTTATTAATCAATTTATAACTGGAGATAGATTAAATATATAGATTATATAGGACCTCTAAAACTTCTGCCTAATATCAATTACAAATTTGTTCAATTCATTTAACTGAAGTCAAATTCATGTGTTAGTTTATGGATACAATCGTCACAGAAGGGGTGTGTCATGATGAATTTGTGTCATGTAATAATTTGATTAAGAAGAGGATCGAAAATGGAGAAGGATCGCTAGGGTATCCTAGAGACCTATCACCCACGTTTAGCAAGAACAGTAAACCCCAAGGAATAGAACAAGATCAAGCCTCGGGTGAGTGATTCCCATATATGCCTGAATAAGGTTACTCCTTGAGGGCCGTCAACAGGTGTCGTCCTCGTAACTTGACAGAGGTTCAAAAATACGTGGTTCGTTGCCAATAACCCTCGTGTTGCTTCTAGTGTGGCGTTAACAAAAACTTCAACTAACTTTGAGGGCCATCATAGAAGGATAGGTACCTTTAAGGTAGATTTTATAAATCTCCTAAAAGGACAAAGGTAACATCACCATTAATGATTCACAAAAATTTAAGTATAAACAAAATTTAATATCTTAAAACACAAAATTATATAACACGCGCATGTCTGTTTTTTTTAAATCAACATTTTTTTTCTTAAAAAAAAAAAGAATCTGGCTGTTAGACAAGGTTTTAAACAATTTGTGTTCTAATCTAATCATGGCCGAAGATAGCCTAGTGGTCATGGCTTCGGATTCGTGGAAAGCGGTTTTCGTTCAGTAGCCGGTTCGATTCTTGGCCGCCAAAGACCCACCGCATAACCGGGAGCTGATGCACGTTAAATTTGTTGGGGCCCAAAGTTCTCCCATTGGCGTGGTGTGGAAATTAGGAGAGGGGGTGCGAACTCGGGTGTCGTCCTCGTCACTTGACCTAGGTTCAAAATTACAAGGTCCATCGTCAATAGCCCTCGTGTTGCTTCTAGTACGACGTTAAATAAACTAAACTAAAAAAATCTAATCTGATCATTAGATCTAGATATATTCCGTTCAGAAATATTTCCAGAGGACCTATAGTGGATTATTTCATGAAAATTCCAACGTATGAAATATTTAATAAAATTTTGTTGATTTCTTATCTCTTATTAAAAAAGTTTTCTAAAAACTCTAAAACAATTCAGTTAAAAACTCTATTCGATGCAAAATAATTTTTAGACATTTCAAAAAACAACATTATGCGTAGCTTTCTTTATTCGGGTTTTCGAATTCTCTGCAAATTAATATACACAACTGAAATAATTATTTCCCAAACTACGAAATGAATTGCGTGAAATTTTGCATTTTACTATTTCAATAAAGAGAACCCAAATTTTAAAATGTTTTGTTATTATTAATTGAAAATTCGTAAAAAACTATTGCATTAAATTATGTTTCTTATAACACTTTTCGATTATCTTATAATTTCATATTTATTTAAAAACATAAAATGAATTTTAAATGTAAAGTTCTTAAAAAGAATTTTCAGATATAAACATATCTATAAGGCGTCGAACAGAAAATGTATTGCAGTCAATTTAAATTAGATGCGAAATTTTCCCTTTAATATAATAAGGACAATTTCTTATCTCCGAAGTTAGAAATTTTAAAATATTTTGATTTCATTAACGTCGTGTTAAAAGCAACACGAGGTCTATTGGCGACATATTTTGTACTTTGAACCTCGGTCTAGTGATGAAGACGATACAGGAGCTGTCACCCCCTCTCCTAACTTCAACACCATGCCAACGGGAGGATTTTGGGCTCCGACAGATTTTACGTGAATCAGCTCCGGTCTGAAACGGCATCAAGGTTCAAACCCGCGACTAAACCGCCGGTCGCGAGTCCGTAACCAAATCACTAGACTATCGCGGCCACATTTAAAATTTTTTTTTTTAAGGAAGTTGAAATTTAGCTAAATCTTAATGAGATTGGTTACGTAATAATAAATTAAAAGAAGTAATAAAACAAATTTTCAGAACTATTTATTTAAAATAGTGGGGTTTTTTTTATCCTTTTACTCACTTTATTTCACACTATAATTTCATTGGTTTGAATAATTTGTTTGAATAATTTATTTATTTATTTTTTTATTTTATAATTCTGCAAACAATTACCAGTAGTGCTTAGCTGAATTAACAATAGTAACTTTAATTAAAATCTGGTAAACAAAATAAATTCTTTAAAATTGGTGTTTTTAATAGGATTCTAAAGCTAAATCAGTGATTAAACATTTATCTCAAATATTAATAAAATAAAAAGTATCTTACATAATGACCTTGCGGATACTGAAAATTTAACTTTAGAAATTTCTCGAATATCGAATAACAACAAATAATTGGTTTTTTATCAGTTTTTACCTCTGTTGATCATGAATTGGTTTTTATAATCATTGATTGATTGATTGAAGAGGGATGTGTGGGGAGTAACGAAGAGTATTTTCCCTACCAATTCATTTCATTTCAATTTAACGCTTAATAAATAAGTTTTTCTTGGATTCATTGATTGTGTTTGATAACGTCGCACTCAGAAACAATATGAAGACGAATAGTGAAGAACTCGTAATTTTGAGTCTTGGTCAAAGGACGAGAATGACACTAGAGTTATCTCCTCCTTCTTCAAACTTCCACACATCGCTATCGGGGGACTTAGAATGATTTGGTTAATATCGCTCTAGAAGCAATACGAGGGCTATTGGCGTAATTTTAAACCTCGGTCAAGTGACGAGGACGATACCTCAGCTTGCACCCCTTCTCCTAATTTCCACACCACAGGAACGAGAGACTTTGAGCCTCTACAAATTTTACAGGAATCATCCTCGCTACACGGTAGGTCTTTAATGAATTCAGGATTCGAAACCACAAGACTCGATGGTAATAACGCCGTCTGCGGGCTTGCCCACATAACCACTAGGCTATTTCGGCCAAAAAAAATGACTGCTATATTTTTATTCTCATTTTAGAGATAAGTTATATTTTGCAAGTATTGGAAACCTGAAAATAAATAATAAAGTTGTGAAGTATATGTAATCATTTGGGTACTTTCTTAAGATTTGGTTCTGATTTATCATCCAAAACACATTGGTTGAACTTCAGGCTTCCTTTTCCAGAGGCAATAAAACAGAAAGCCTCAAAGGTGTTATCTTTGAGTAGCTTTGAGCGACTGAAGCGGCGGAAATCAACATCACCTCAGTTGAAAAATGTCTGATATGAAATTACTGTCTGTTTTTCGCTTGGAGTATTGATATCCTTATGACTAATGATCTAAACATTGACCAATTTTGAGACACTCCTCGAATCAGATTTCCAATGTCGGGTGGAAATCTAAGCACGAAAATAATTAAGCTTATTGCACCGGCAGTGGATTTTTTTTTTCTACCTTGGTGGAGTGAGTGAGTGATAATTTATTAAGGCTGTGGTAATTTTTTTTTAGTTTAGTTTTTATTAACGTCGCACTAGAAGCAATACGAGAGCTATTGGCGTAATTTTGAACCTCGGTCAAGTGATGAGGACGACATTCTCTTCAATATTTTGTTTCCTGTGTTAAATGGATTTAAAATTTTCTCACAGTTTAGTTTTATTTAGTCGAACTAGAAGCAGCACGAGGGCTATTGGAGACAGACCTCGTAATTTTGTTCCTCGGGCAAGTGATGAGGACGATACCTGAGCTGGAAGCTCCCTCTCCTAAT
Organism: Nephila pilipes; assembly: GCA_019974015.1. Taxonomy (NCBI): domain Eukaryota; kingdom Metazoa; phylum Arthropoda; class Arachnida; order Araneae; family Nephilidae; genus Nephila; species Nephila pilipes. Next base: position 35,419 of record BMAW01108153.1, on the reverse strand, counting down.
TTCTACACCTCTGAAACGGGAGGACTTTCGGCTCCGACAGATTTCACGGGCATCAGACCCAGATCTTAAGGCGGATCTTTAAGGCCAATGATCGAACCCACGATAGAAAGAAACCGCCGGCCACGAATCCGAAGCCATCATCGCTAGGCTACCGCGGCTTAATGCTGTGGCAAAGAAGAAACGAGAGGTTTAGATTTTCATTGATTGCTTATTAATATCGCTCTTCAAACTACACGAGGGCTATTGGAGTTGGACCTCGTGATTTCGAACTTTGGTCTCGTGACGGGTATGACACCTGTGAGAACTGGCTCTTACCCTCTCCTATCTACTCTTTTCTTCCAAATAGTACGAGCAAGACATATAATATCATCGCCTAATGTCTGTCTTTTAATCTGAATGAAAGCTCGGGCAGTCTCGAATCTACAGTTCTATGTGAATACCGGTGTATTCCATTCCAGAATCAAAGGCCATCTCTATTTTAAAGTTCCATATCGTAGTTATACCGCTTCTTAATCTCATTACACAATGCCCCAACAATACATATTGAACGGTGTTTCATAACATTTGGCAAAGGCAGCAAATTTAGATTTTGATTTATATTTTGAAGAATGTTCGCTACGTTTGCGAACAGAAAATCTGAACATGATACTTGTGAATCCAAAATTTCGTAAAATTCCCAAGGCAGTTTACTCGTGAGCTATTAGTTGAAGAGATGACCAAAATCTCGCATGTATGACTTAAGAAATCCGAAATTCTACCTACAGAATATGAGATTCTTTATCGGAAAAACATGGAAACAATACAACAAATTAGGTTGGTTGGTTTTATTAACTTCACACTCGAAGCAACACGAGGGCTATTGGTGAAGGAACTCGTAATTTCGAACCTCTGTCAATTGACGAGGACAATACCCGAGCTGGCACCTCCTCTCCTAACTTCCCCATCATGCCACGGGAGGACTTTAAGCCTCAATAGACACATTTTACAAAAAATTTTCCCATAATAAACTGAATTCATCCAGATCATTAAACTCTTCCAAAGTAATATTTTTAATAATAAGTAACGATTTTAACTACTGAATCCATTTAAATTGTACTGAGAACTCCGAAGATATCAAGTTTATACCTCCGACGGGAGATTAACCCCAACAGGGCTAGACACTCTATTTAAACTTCAATCACGAACCCGTGACTCGGGAAACAGACGGCCGCGACCATGGCATGACTACCGCGGCTATGCTCCTCTAATTGCGCACGCATTTATAAATGGCCCTCTGCTACCGCCCCCCCCCCATGTTTCTTGATAACTTGGTTCTTCTTCTTCGAAAGTTAATGCATGCGCACATGGGCAACGAAGTTCATCGAATCCACTGTCAATTTATAAAAAGGAAACCAATATGGGTACTACAGCGAAGTAGAAAAAATAAAAATAAAAGCTATAAGGTACAGACTTTTTTTTCCTCTTATGACCTTTGTTGCGTGATACTCGACACAGCAGAAAATAAACTTCCATTATCAAGTACTATTCATTTTTATCCTCTCATATCCCTAGGATAAATACCATTCAGCCGTGACGGCCATTTGTGTTTTGACAAAGCTCACTACCGGTAGAAACAATGGGTGTGTTTGAAGACAACTGATGGCGGTGACTAGATAATGATGATGATTTACTGACGTAGATGCTGTCATTAACTCATCTATAGACTGCTAACCTACTCGCTGCAATAGTTTCACAGGAACAAGACAACTTCCAATGCGGGGAACAATAAAAAATCAAAGTAATTGTTAATTTCGTGTAAGATCAATGCACTTTCAGCGAATAATGAGCAAGATTTCAAGTATAAGGTTCACACGCTTTGGGCCCAAGCCATCTTTTTGTTGCACCCTTATTTGCCCTTTTATTTAAGAACCGATTCTTTTCTTTTTGTTGGAAGAGTAAGAATGAAAATACCTATTAAATCGGTAATTATTTATCTTTTCCAGTCTGCAAAACTTTCGAAAACTGTATGAACTATTCGAGTGCTATTGTGTGTGTAAGTAACTTAGAAAAGAAAATTTCTACATTCTTTGTATTAAGTACTAATGATGCTACCGATTTAATTTCCCCTTTTAAATCTTTTTCATCCTGTTCATCATATATTTAATCCTTTGACATGGAAAAAAAAGGGTTGTAAAGTGAGTTCAGCTGTAAAAAAGGTAAATTAAAAATGATAAAAATAATTTTAAAAGTCTTCAATCGCCATCTAGTTGTTGTCGCTGAATTTTAGCTTGATCCTTTATTTGCAAGAAAGATCGTAGCGAAAAGTAAAATATTGTTGCCTACTAATCTTTAATAAGTATATCGAACTTTATTCTTATTTCCTTCAAATACATTCCTTTCTGCATTAATTTCAATTTGTTTGTGTGTAAATGATTCCCCGAGGAACTTACTTTCATTTTATAGGAGAGTGAACTTTGTCTTCCTCATGGGTAAACACGGAGGACGCTCCTCCGGACGACCTTAGCAGTCCTTCTCTTTTTAAGCCCTTGTCCACAACATTTTCCCTAATGTTCCATTTTTTTTACGTGTAGGTCACAGTTACACATTCCCATGGGGTTTACTGTCTTTGGTAAACACGGGTGACGCAATCCCGGGATACCCTAGCGATCTTTGTCTATTTTCGACCCTCCTTCATGTCAACCATTTTTACCTTTTTTCACCTTCACGTCTAGACCACAGTTTAATCTTGTTTGGCGCAGCATAACCATATCTGGCTCTTCCGCCAATAAACTTTACATTCACTCACTCACTCACTTACTCACAGTTACACATAGTTTGTGAAAATTTGGCTCTTGGGCCATAAAAAAATAACTATCACTCACACATTTTTTGTGTACTTTTTCCACTACTAATTTACAGGTTTTTTTTCCCAGTTTATAACACGCACTGTAGAAGTTTGGAAATAAATTCAAAGATCATGGAAGAAAGGAATGTGAGCTCAAAATTTGGTTCTTCTGAAGTATAATTTTCCAACCTTTTGGAGCGAACCGCCATCTTCTCAAAAAAAAAAAAAAAAAAAAAAAACATCTTACCTCCCCTTCTTAGGAAATAAACATACAAATTCCCGCTCTCGCTATGGATAATGGATATAACCCACAGTTTTACAACTTTTTTTTGTCATGGCCTAATTTTTCAACGAGTGATTCGACGGTACCTCTCTTGGACATACAGTATTTTTTTTTTTCTTTTTTTGCAAAAGAGACATACTTTACAAAATAACTTAATTAAAAGATATTAATATACTCGAGCATTGCTCAAATTTTGATCAATAAATACATATTATTAATAAATAAATAATATTGCAGCATTTCCTTTCTGTCCATATTAAATCAATTTTAGCAAATTCTAATCGGATCTTCCTGTCAGATATTAGTGGTTTCTTGTTGGAAGGACAACCAAGCAATCTAGCATCGCTTACACGTGGTCTAAATTTTTATGTCATTTATTTTATAAGTTACTTGTTTTGCTGTTTTTCGAGAATCCATATATGAAACCTTTTTTTTTTTTTATTCTATCAATTAATTTTGAATTTTTTTAGGTCGATAACATCTGGGTTTGTAAGAAAAATGATATCTTCTCTTTCCAAAATTTACTATTCGATGTGATAATTAAAATTTTTGAGCAACGTCACTTTGAAAAAGACTCATATGGCCACAGTCTCTCATCCGGTGGTTTTCATGGAGTCACGGGTTTGAGCCTTGATTCCACTAAAGACCCATCATGTAGCAAGAGATGTTGCACGTTAAATCTGTCGGGAAGCAAAGTTCGGCCGTTGGCGTGGAGTGAAAATTAGGAGAGAGGATGCACACACATTAGTTTAATTCATAAAATTTTTATAAACGCTAGCAGCGACTGTCTTCAACAACAACTCCAGAAGTTAAAACGCCTTGCTTACAGCCAGATGAGACGTCTTTTCAGCCTAATTGGTAGAAGCACAGAAAAAAGCGACCGGTCAACATTCTTCGGATCCATTGGTCTAAGGTTCGAAACAATGCTGCCGCATCAAGATTTTCAACTACTCTCTCCCCCAGCACGGAGTAGAATAACATCTCCCGATGCCTCGGAGAAAAACATCCTACACCCAAATGGTGACTCAGAACTTGAACATTAGATAGCAGCACAGTCTATAGCTACTGATTGCATATACCCCCGAAGCACAACATTTGCCTCTGTATGTCAAACTATGAAAACTGCACACATAATCACGACAGTGATATTCCGGCTCTGGCGCACGTATCGACGAGACCCGCCACTCAACACAAGACAGCTGATGATTGAAATGGAAACTGTCCCAAACAAAACTTAATTCATCAGGGAGGGGTTGCATATTAATTACAATAATGGCTGAAAAGAAATCAAAGCAACCTTCTGTACAAAATATCAATGTTTCTCTTCGTATCATTATCACAATGATACTGGAAGGGGAGTATGCAGCGACTCTCTTCTACAACAACACTAGAAGTTAAAATGCCTCGCTAAGATGCATTTTAAGCCAGATGAGATGTCTTTTCAGCCCAGTTGGTGGAGGCACAGCAAAATGCGACCGATCAATATTCTTCGGACGCAGTGGACCAGGGTTCAAGACGACGCTGGAGCATCAAGGTCAACAACTAATAATACGTTCGAAATAGTTAATACGTTCGAAATAGTTGAAGCCACTGGCATATCGCAAGGTACAGTCTTTTCAACTTTGCACGAAAATTTGTAAGTGGAACAAAATCTCGGAAAGATGGAGGGTCGCGTTTTCTCTCGATGGAAAATGAACTAAATCGTGTGGTCGACTCTGAGGCTATTTTGACGTCCTTACGAGTTTCTGTGTCGATTTAGAACTGCGGATGAAACGTGGATACAGTGCTGCGTTCCAGAGACAAAGGAGCCGTCAAAAGGATGGGTTTTTGATGCTGAACGGTTCGCGAAGAAAGCAAAGACGGTGAAATCGTCCGGCAAGGTAATGGCCCTGGTTTTTTGGGATGCACGCGGAATAATCTGTATCGATTACTTGGAAGAAGGTAAAACAATAACTGGTGAGTATTATGTGTTGTCATTGCACCGGTTGAGCGAAGAAATCCAGATAGAAACGTCCTCATTTGATTAAGAAAAATATTCTCTTCCATCAAGACAATGCACAGGCTTACAGGGGTACCTGTCATTGCATCCGCCGTATTCACTGCATTTGGACCCCAGTGACTTTTTTTTTTTATTTCCAAACTAAAAAAAAAAATGTCTTAGTTAACAACAGTTTACGGTCGAATGAAGAAGTTATTTCCTAAACAGATGCATGTTTTGAGGAGCTTCCGAAATCTTATTTTTAAGATGGCTTAAAAAAGGTGGAGAAATGCTTGGAAAAGTACATTGAGCTACAAGGATATTATGTTAAAAATGAAATAATTTTTTTTTAAAAAAATCTAAAAATAATTTACATTTCTAACTTTTTCTAAGGAGTTATTGAACGACCCTCGTATTTTGCTTTTGTTAATTAGTACATGCTTTAAAAAACCAAAAGACGAGTTAGAGATGTAACGGAACACACATTTTCAGCTGGTCTTTAAATAATCGCGGTCATACAAATTTCGAGGGAACGTGAATTTATTTAGCATACACATCGATAAAACATTTAATAATAATTCGAAATAAAAACCAACGTTTTTAAAAACAACATTTTTATATGGTGGCAAAGTTTATTAAAAAAATTATTAAAATATTAGTTAAAACTGGTCGCAAATATCTAAATATTGCATTGTTAGGCAAATAAGAACGGTTCCCAAAATTTTAGAGCTCTAGCTTGATGGGAAGTTGGTTAAATTAACAATAGACAATTTGATGACACACTAATACACATACATACAGACACACACCAAGTGAAATACATAAAAACGTTAAAACTAACTAAAATTAATTAATCCGGTAAATTAAATGGTTGGAATACAGTTTAGTCAAACCACTCTTGGAGACAGGAATTATTTGGCGGTATTTTGCCAAATGTTGCTAAATTGTCCGCGAAGCGGGCTTAACATTCAGCCCAAAAAAAATTCGCCAAGTTTGGCAATTATTCAAATTGCGCCAAGTGATTGGGCTAAACTGCATTATTTAAAAAAATATGAGTTAAAACTTGTCGCAAACGTCTAAATATTGCATTGTTAGGCCAGTACGAACGATTCCCAAAATTTCAAAGCTCTAGCTTGATGGGAAGTTGGTTAAATTAACGATCGAAAATTTGATGACACACACCAAGTGAAATTCAGAAAAACGTTGTAAAAAAATCCTGCTTTTTTCCAAAAGAATTCTTATTTTGATGAAACCGTGGGACTCCGGGAGCAGTTTAGGTAATGTGATCGGACGTCCCGCTTTTTAACAATTTATCACGCTTCCCTCCTGTTTTTAAGGAAGTCCCAATTTTTAGAAAGGATGCATGACAAGCTATGGAATGGCGGGATAATGGGAAGGGAAAAAACGGTTTTGGCTTCCATGTAGCTATTTCACCAGGATATGAGTTTTATATTATTTTTGTAAATTTTATAATGTTTAACTTTAATAATAAAAATAATTGTTGAGAACCGATTATCAGGAACTGCTCATCAAAGTTCGCCTTGATCAGTTGCTAGAATACGACCACCATTGTTTGGACTTAATGAACAGTGGCATTTTTCGGCATAGGCAGCGACGAAAACATTTTGTAGCTATAAAATGAAGAGAGAACTTAGTACACTTCCACAGATTTTATTCTTATGATGACATGTTCCGCTAGTGATCTAGCATCATTTGGAACATTGTTGCAAAGGAATTACATCTTAAACAAAATTCGGAAACGGAGGGGAATTTTAGAGAGGAGAAGGGTCAGGGTGTAAAGAGTTTGTTGGCCGTCCACGAAGTAACGCCTTCGCATATTGAGTTTTGTAACTTTCTCTCATACGATACATATTATCGTACTGCATGCAGGTGTTAGTTAAACAAATGATGTCAACAAATCAGCTAATCAGATGATTTAGGTAAGTAATTTATTTAGACACCAAAGGTAGGTATTTTTTAGGTATGAAATTTTTAATCAAGAATCCTCTCCCGCTCTGTCAATGGTGTCCCGCTTTACGATTGTTAAAATCTGGTCACCTTAAGTTTAGGACCATTGTTCTAAATCAGAGTTTTTCAATCTGGGTTCCATGAAATCCTAGGATTCCCTGGAACTTTGATAAGAGTTCCGCAAGAGACCACTATTTGCTCAATCAGAGCACTAAAATTTTAGGAAAATTTAAATTTTTATGATTGATTGTTCTTAAATTTCATAAAAGTCACGTGCTTCAAATACATTAATCGATATGCACTAGATCACATATCAGTCTCCATTCTTTGACTCAGAGAATCGCCCACTTATTTAGCCACTTACTTCACTATTTTTAAGGTATAAAATAAAATTAAAGCCACCCTTTTAAAATTGAAATTTTGGGCAGATTTCATTTTGAAAGATAATATTGAATACTTTCCTAATTTGCATAATATTTTAACAGATGGTAACGCTAATCCCAATAAAAATGTAACAATTAGTTTGGTCCAATATTTATTACATCTGCAAAAATCATTTCTTGAATACTTCCTTGTTTAAATAGAAAAATTATCTTGTATACCAAATCCTTCTCAAGACTGTGACGTCTCCAAACTCCCAATATAAGAAAGAGAACAATAAATTGTTACGTAGACCGTCATTCAATTGAAACTAAAATTTAGTCAAATTAATATTATGTATTTTTTTGGATTGACATTATAAAAGAATATCCTGAAATTGCCAAAAGAGCATTGAAACCTCTGTCATATATTTCTATCTATATATGCGAAAAATCTTAATCTTTGTTCTCTGCGACAAAAACAAAATACAGAAACAGATTTGATGCTGAAGAGGAGATTAGGTTGTATATTTCAACGATTATTTCAGACGTAAAAATACTCTTTGCAATAAAAGAAAATCACACTGCCAAATCATTAAAAAGGGTTTTTTTATTAATTTGTTGTGATTTGAAATATTGTTGTTTCAGTTCATTATCCGTAAAATATATTTCAGAAAATCAATGATTTAGCAGTGAAAAAATTTATTATCTTATTAATTTGTTTCTATTGAAATAAAATAGAGATGCATTAATAATTTTTGTAAATTTGAGTAGGATAAAGCTTTGATATCCTATTTTTTCTGATCTTTGATCAAGAGGTTCCTTAAGAAAATTGCAAGCTCAGAGTTCCTCAAGCTTTAAAAAGTTGAACGCCTCTGTTCTAGAATATGGAAGTAGAATACAGTGCCATCTGATGAGGAAATGAAAAGAATACTTTAAATTACTGAGAAAGGGCCGAATGTTTTAAACGGGTCGAATCCTCAAATCCACACGATTCTGAAGGATTTTCACCGCTGATTTCCTTTGCAAAATCGAAATGATATTTTTTAGACTCTTAAGGGACTATTGTTTTAGGTGAGGCGTTTTGGCGTAACAATTCACTTTTCAATTTTTAATCGTTTGCTTCAATTTAAATTACATTTAGCTTAAATATATTCAATCTAATAATTTATCGTTCGCTTTAATTTTAATTACATGTAGCTGATATAATATTCAATTTGATTACTAAACGTTTGCTTCAAATTTAATTACATGTAGCTGATATAATTTTCAATTTAATATAATTTAACGTTTGCATTAATTTTAATGTCGGAAAACTTACGATTGTCCATTTCTCGATATTTCATCGTTTGCTTTAATTCTTGTATTTAATTGAGTAATTTAATAATAATTACAAAAAAAGCACACCTTAGGTGGCAAAAACTGTTCTTTGCAAAACTTTGCATAGAACTTTTAATATTATTGTAATTTTATTTTGTGTTTTTAATCCAAAAGCACATATGTGGTCGCGGAGTCTAGTGGTCACGGTCGCGGACTCGATGGGTGACAGTTTTCGTCGAATTGCGGGTTCGATCTTTGATGCCACTAAAGACCCGCAGTGTAGCCGGGGTTGATGCACGTAAATCAGTTGGGGTCCAAAGTCTTCCCGTTGGCGTGGTGAGGTAGTTAGGTGAGGGGATACCAGCTCAGGTGTCATTCTCGTCTCTGGTTCAAAAGTACGAGGTACGTCGCCAATGGCCCTCGTGTTGCTACTAGTATGAGGTTAATAAAACCAAACTGAATGTACATACATTTTGAATATGACGAAATTAGAGCTCATTTCACGTCGACCTAACCAAAACAAAAATAATGCTTTGAGTCAATCACTGCACTAGCAGATAGCATTGTAAATAAAATATTCGAAATTAAATATAAAATAAAGATAAATACATAAATGTAGAATATTATTGCCCTTTATTAAATATTATAATTATAAATATATATTTTATCAAAACAGAAGAAAACATGCATGATTTGAATAATATTTTGACCTAATATATTTTGTAAAAGCCTCAGTCTTTCGAAAATTTGAATCAGGTTGCTAAAGCATCTATAAAATTATCATCTTCAGGTCAAATAATTTATTTGAGATAAGGTACCTAAAAACAATATCCCTTTATACATTTTTCTTTTCTTATTGTTTGTCCAACATGTTATCAAACAGACAGAGGATAAGAAAGAACAAGAGAGAGGAGTCAAGAGAATATTAGACTGGCTTTTGACGTAGAACTATTTGCGACTTTCTCTTCATTAATCTCGGTGACTTTTGGTTATTTGAATTGCTTAAAAATACATTTCCTTCCCAATCAAAATGAAACGTCATTAGGTAAATTAGATGGAGATAAGAAGTGTAATGAACTACAATAAAGATATTTATAAACGAAATAGAATTGAAAAGAAAGAGAAGGGATGAGAGGATAACGACAAGCTGAAAGATAATTATAGATTGGATTGAATCATTTTAATTAATCATTTGGATTGAAGTGACTCCTAATTGCAGTAAGCAGGGTGATATCTGCAAAAGTCGGAAAGTGTTTCAATTGGAATGAGTGACTTCGTAAGCTAAGACTTTATTGTTGGAATATAAACTAGTATTAGTTGAGTTAAGAGGGATTCGAAAAAGAGTGGTCTTGGATATTCAATTCTAATAAGCTGTAATATATCTTATGTATTTTCTATTTGAGTCTAGAATTTACTGACAATGAACAAAGACTTTAAGATGGTTGTAGGATAAAATAATGAAGTAATGGTGTTACAAGCTTCTTTCCTTAAGTACATTTGACTTAATTCAAATAAAAAAGAGTAAATTTGAGTCTTGTTTCATTGCTTCTTTTATTTTAGTGTAGTAAAAAACTTGTTAGAAACAGAGTTATATCGAGAAAAAAAATAGGAAAAAAGCCTTATGCCTTTCACTACCGCAGGGAGGAAATAGCAGTTCTTTTCTGTGCCCGCGGCTTCTTTCCGCTGAGTGTCACAATGTGCTCAGGCAGTTTTAGTTATTAAGCCTAATTCGTAAAAAAAATTCCTCTAAAATCGACTATTCATTAGAATCATTTTTATATATATTATTTAAAATGCATTAAAATTAATACATAAGAAAGGGAAATAAATTAACAAAAAGTATACGTTGTATACAAAAAAAATTACATAAAATAATATCTTTTTAAGTAAATACAATATATACTTCATCTGATACTTACATTTCATGGAATAATGATATATAATTGCATGGAATATTAAGATATAAAAAAAAAAATCAATCTTATTTTGTTCCTCGTAATTTTGAACCACGGTCAAGTGACGAGGACGACACCTGAGCTGGCATCCCCCTCTCCTAACATCCACACCACGCCCACGGGAGGACTTTGGGCCCCGAACAGATTTAACGTGCATCAGCCCCGGCTACACGGTGGGTCTTTGGCGGCCAAGGATCAAACCCGCGACTGAACGAAAACCGCCAGCCGCTAGTCCACGACCTTGACCACTAGGCTACCGCGGCCCCTGTTACATGGGTTTCACTTCTCTGTTAAATATTTTATTTTCGCTGCAGAATACGCAGCAGAATTTTTAAATTGAAATAATTTATATACAGATTATTATTCCTTAATGTCCTTTTTTTAAATTTCAAATGTATTGTTTTTGTAACTTTCTTTGAGTGTGTATAGTATTCGTTTTCGTGTGCATAATTAAATTCTAGTATTTTGTATATTTAATTAATTTATATATTAATGTTATTATCTTTATATTAATACATATTAAGTAATAGTGTAATATTTGTGTATAATTTGTAACATTACAGTCATTCGAAAAATGCTAATTTTATAGGAAATTTGTCATTCGAAAAATGCTAATTTTGTAGGAAATTTTTTGGCTGGCTGGTGGTGATGCTCCATTTCAAAACGCTCGGTCCAGGGAGTGCACTTCATTCCCTGCATACCGATTCTCAAAGGGTTATGACTCATGGTGCCATCTATTGGGTCATTTCAGTAACATAAATTCTTAATTTTCTTTTTTAGCAACTTGAGTGTATTTCTTTTCACACATATCTATTATCGCCGCTAGTAGGAGGATACCGAGTGCAAAAGATTGATAGAAATCTGTAACGAAGCAATTTTTAGGTTTATAAAATGCCTTCCAATGATTAAAATAACAATAAATCTTTTAATCGCATCTTCAATCAAACCAATATTTTTACTTATTTTAATATCAATGATTGAGAGGGAAATTCGTATGAGGATAAATCTGTAATACTCGTACAGCTAGAAAAAAATAGCAATGAATCATCTTTATGAACAGCTTAAGTTGAAGTCATAAATTAAAATCATTTAAAAGAAACAATAATCTTTTTAACATCTTATTCCCCCTTTAAAATTATTTAACAATTAACCTCGCATTAAAGATCGATCTAAAATTTCCTTTACTATTAATGTGTTCAAAAAGGAATTTCTTATCAAAGGTTTAGATTAGTTTTTATAAACGTTGCACTAGAAGCAACACAAATGCTACTGGCGACGGGCCCCACAATTTTGAGCCTCGGTCAAGTGACGAGGACGACACCTGAGCTGGCACCCCCTCTTCTAACTTACACACTGCGCGAATGGGGGGGGGGACTTTGGAACCGACAGATTTCACGTGTATGAGCCACGGCTACACGGCGGGTTTTTAATCTCTAAGTCTCGAACCCGCGACTGAAAAACCGCCGGCCACGAATCCGAATCCGTGACTACTAGGCTATTGCGGCCACTTATCAAAGGTTAAACATAGTTATGGAGAAATATTTGGGGTATTTTCAAGTTGGGGCGCACTTATAACATTACTGTTCGTTCCTCTTAAAATTATACAATTAATGAGAGCTGACAACTTCGCATCAGCGTAACATTAAACATGAAATGAATATTTGAATTGATCATGTTTCATATTTTTTTATTTCCCTCTGTGGAAGAAAATAAATACATTTTCTGATTCAATTGATTGATTTAAAATAATGTCGCACTCAGAATGAAAACTAAAAGGTTTTTGGCGACGAATTTTGTAACTTTGAAAAAAAATCAAGTGACGAGTATAACACCTGAGCTATTCTCCTAACTTTTACGCCAAGGCAAATGAAGAACCCAAGTTTTAACATCAATATGCCTTGTTATATAGAAGGGTTTGGTGGAATTAGAACTCGAATCCTTAACTCGCTGTTACAATGTCGGTCATGATCTCGTGACCAGTCAGGTATCGCGACCCTGCGCGATTCGAAATTATTAACTGTGACCTTAGGTAAGTTCTGAAAGTTATTTCTTCGAATACAATTTCCTTTTTGAAAGACGAAACGTAATAGCAAAGTCATAAGGGAAGTGTAGTAAATGAAATCTTTAATTTTACAGTTATTCTCGTTCTTTTCATTCTATAACTAGTCAAAACCCACCAAAAATGATTGGGAACCAGTGATTTAAGTGAGTGAGTGAGTGAATGTAAAGTTTATACTGGCGCGAGAGCCAGATGTGGCTATGCTGTGCTAAACAAGATTTAACTGTGGTATGGACGTGAAAAACTGACAAAAAGACAAAAATTGGCTGTCAAGAAGGAGGGCGAAAATAGAGAAGGATCGCTAGGGTAGAAAGAAAAAGATCACTAGGGGAAAAAAAGAAGAAAGTAGACTCGTAGGAAAGAAAAAGATCACTGGGAGGGGGGGGCTCGGGGTCATGATAGCCGCACTTAACTAATGAAGGCAAGTCCCTGAGGTCCCCTGATACAATCCCCAGAGGCAGGTGCCCGGCTATACCCCCAGATGCTGGGTACCCATTTTAGTCACCTCTTATGACATTCATGAGTTACAGTGAGACTATTCTGCCATTCCCGGGCAACCGATGGGTCACCCGTGATTTAACTATTTATACGTTTTCCATATTCACCTCGAAATTTGATACATTTGTTCTAGTGTTATAGCTGAAATCGAACTCAATCCTAATTTATGAATATTTTTCATGTTGTCATCTTTTTCTGTTTCGAGATTCGAATAATTTCTTTGATATTTTTTTGATTTTTTTTTTCTATATTTTTCTTTGATATATATGTAATAAAAAATATTTTTCTATATATTTTTCTTTTTATGTAGTACTGAAAATATCAATAACTTAACCAAACGCGTATACTTATAACATAAAGAGATAATGAAATAGAGATTTTTAGCCGTAGTTCACAAGGGCTGCACTCCGAAATATGACAATAAAATATTCAAAAGTTTTTAGTGAAAATATCTTAAAATATCCTTGTATGTCAATCAGAAACGAAGTAATCTGGGGTTGCTTGATGTATTTTTTCCCCTCCATATTTGGAAACAATAGTGAGGGAATTGGCAACATTCCTCATAATGTCGAGGCGCGGGCGAAGGACAATGACGGCACCTGATTTGGCGCCTAACTCTCCATCCTTTCTGAGAAATAACTTCCACGACTCGACAAGGAACTTCAAAGGGAATTACATGAATAATTATGGCTCAAAAATTCGAGATTTACGTGATTGGATATTAAATAATTCGAGATAAAAACCAACGTTTTTAAAAACAACGTTTTTATATAGTGGCAAAGTTTATTAAGAAAAATTATTGAAATATTAGTTAAAACTGGTCGCAAATATCTAAATATTGCATTGTTAGGCAAATAAGAACGGTTCCCGAAATTTCAGAGCTCTAGCTTGATGGGAAGTTGGTTAAATTAACGATCGAAAATTTGATGACACACTGATACTCACACACACACAGAAACACACACCAAGTGAAATACATAAAAACGTTAAACGTAACTAAAATTAATTAATTCATCCGGTAAATTAAATGGTTGGAATGCAGTTTAACCCAATCACTCTTGGCGACAAGAATTATTTGGCAGTATTTTGCCAAATGTGGCTACCCTGGTCCGTTTTACGGACTTAACGCTCGGCCAAAAAAAAAGGGGGGGGGGAATCGCCAAGTTTGGTGCCAATTTTTGAAATCGCGCCAAGTGGTTGGGATAAACTGCATTATTGAAGAAAATACTAGCTAAAACTTGTCGCAAATGTCTAAATATTGCATTGTTAGGCGAGTGAGAACGATTCCCAAGGTTTCAGAGTTCTAGCATGATGGGAAGTTGGTTAAATTAACGATCGAAAATTTGATGACACACACACAACAAGTGAAATTCAGAAAAACGTTTTAATAAAAAGAATGTAATTAATCTCGTTTGTGGACATAAATAGGCATGTAATCAATTTTTCAGTTTAGCGTTCTATTTATATGTGCTAGTTCTTTTAATCCTGTTAACCGAGAGGATATAGTCCCAAGTTTTGTAGCCGACAGTGTTCCAATCGAATCACGGGAACAAGTTCTGGTTTTGCCAATGATCTTTCATTTAAAATAAAGGAGAACAATGTACAGTGGTCGACTGGTCATGGTAGCCGACGATGTTTTCTTCCAATTGTGGCCTAAGTCCTGGTGCTATTAAGGATGGTAGGTGAAGCGGAGCTGATGCATTTAAATTTTCGAGGCTCCTCAAAGTGTGGTGGGGAAGTTTGGAGAAAGGATACCAGTTCAGGCGTCGTCCTCGTCACTTGACCGATGTTCAAAATTCTGAGGTCCTTATAGGGAGTCCTTTTCACTGAAAGAAGGGCTGAAAGGAAGAAATCCGACTTTTTGATTTATTAGTAGGAACGGAAAGTAAATCGAAGAAGCGTTACTCTTTTCCAATCAGATTTTAAGCCAACAAAAATTTTTACTTTGAAGGAAAATCTCACACTTCGCGACTATTAAGAACATATCTTTAATATAGTACGATTACTTTTAAATAAATTACTTTTTATTAATTATACTTTAACAATGCTATTTATGTTTAGAATATTTTTGGTTTAGAGCAAAATCTGAAGTGAATCCGATTTCTGTATTCTTGAGATTTGGAAAACTCAAAATTTCGAATCATTAATTATATTTGTATTTAATATTTTTAAAATGACGATCAAAAAAAATTACTTAATCCGACCATATTTGTTCCAAGTAAATTTCTTTTTTTTTCCCACTGGAAAGAAATTAACATTAAAATAATAGGAAACGTTTAGTGTATAATTCCAAGAATATTGGAAAAGAATATTGTTCTTCAAATATATGTAAAATACTGAATTTGATGGCGTTCTTGCGTGCATTGTAAAATAAGAATCGAAAATTTTAAATTAAAAAAAATTATTGATTATTTTTTAATTTTCGTAAAAAATTAAGCAAACAATGTCTTTTAAAGACATTTTTTTTATCGACATAACACACGTTAAAAATTAAGTAGGAGACGATATAGAAATGTAATTTAAATTTATGAAAAGGTATATTTAAATTTCGGTGCAAAAAATGTTTCTGGCGAATAATTATTAAAAACCATTATGCATATTTATATTTAATTGCGCAGAAAAGTTTTTCAGTTACAATATAAATTAAATAAAATACCAGGAATGTGAGATAAAAGCGTATTATTTATACTTTAATGAAGAGTTCTGTGCTGTCTTTCTCTCGTTATTAAAAATAATAATTGTTATAATTTCTTACCAATATATTGCCATATGCTAATTTGCTGCTTGATTGATTGGTTTTGGTAGGACATAGAGCAACAAAGGCTAGAATCCCTTTTAAAAGATGCTTTTCATTCAGTAGATATCAAAACATTTCATCTTCTACAGAGATATTCTGAACACTTGTTTACTAGTAACTGTTTTTTTTCCAAAAGTTCTGTTGTTGGAAAAAGGATTTCCAAAAGTTTCCAAAAATTGTGTTGAGGATTTATCTTGAGTATATATTCCAGAGGTGATTACTATGCGAAATATATTTATTGCAAGTCAAAAGAATATGTTCTAAATCATTAATACGATTACAGGTACTACACATTGCATTATTCTGTAGATGGAATTTGTGTAAAAGCACAGGAATTAGGATCTTCGGCGTTGGACGAAACATTGGGGGATGTTATTCTACCCCGTGTGCTGGGGAGGGGGAGAGAGTGAGTTGACCTTGGTTGCCGCTGCTGTTTCGAACCCTGGACCAGTGGGTCCGAAGAAAAGGTGACCGGTCGCTTTTTGCTGCGCTCTAACCAACTAGGCTGATAAAAACATTTCGTCTGACCAGTTAAGTAAGGTGTTTTAACTTCTGGTGCTGTTGTAGAAAAGAATCACCGCACATCATTTTGTAGTGATCCAAGAGCTAGAATTTTCTCTCTTCTGCTCTTTGTCCAATTGGATATTGTATGCATGGTTGGAATGTTCCCTACGAATTCAAAGTTTTATCTATGAAACTTTTTTTTTTGTTTTCATTCTGTTTCTGTAAATATTGCTACTGATATCTTCCGGTACAATCCAGTCGATGCAATACATCGAACTCAGTAACCTATTTTGTGAGACTGTCCGCCTGATCATTCCAAAAAATTTCCCAGAGTCCTGGAGTCCATTCGAGTATGAAAATGCAATAAAATAAATATTTTACTAGCAAATTTCTGAATAACGTTTAGCAATTTAATTTTTTTTAGTGAACTATAACACATTTTACTGAAGGATAATCGAGAAAGCAGGATTTTATCAGTAAACAAAATTTGGCGGTGAATTTGGCGACATTTCAGAACTGCAACCCTCTATCAAACAGCAGTTTTTGGGCTTAATATAAATACTCGGGAGGCGAAATCTCTCCGTCGAGAGCAAAATTCATTCAGAAAAAGTAGATTGCGTCTTGCCAGTTAATACGTGTTTCCTTTCGAAATCATCGTGTATATATCTCTATTCTCTTCCCAGACTATGTCAAGCATTTTTGGTAAAGAGCCGCCACATTATTCTTCCAGTTGGAAAATCGATAATTTTAGTGCTTGTGCTCTGCGGAATGGTCTACAAATGTGTAGTCCCGTGTTTAGGAACGAAGCATTTGATCGCACAGAATGGAACCTGGAATTTTTTCCCACGTCAATTGTAGATGAAATGTACTTCTCTTGTTATTTGCGAAGAGCCAAGGACTATGGGCCCGAATTAATCTACGTGGGTTTCAGATTGGCCATTGTTCTCTCTGACGGAACTACCAAATTCGTTTTTGAATCCGAAAACATGGAATTCCACAGGTCTAAGAGCTGGGGTCTCGATACTTTTGCACGGAGAGCTGAAATTCTGAATAAGAAAGGTAAGTTTTACCCTAACGACACCTTAACCATTCGATGTTCCATGTGGCGCAGATTTCCACAGCAGACGCCCAACAGGGAATGTAAAACCAGTACCAGACTGAAGATGGAAAAATTGAGTTTCATGTGGCGCATAGAAGATTTTACGGGGTCCATGTTTGTTAAGAGGTATAATATAATTCACACAACTGTAGACATGACACTTTTCATGCTGATAATGAGTGTAAAGGATACAGAGGACGAAAATGCTCCAGAACGAGTTCAGATTTCAGTCGAAAAACGACCGAATCCAAATTCTGCGTTTATCGAATGCGAAATGTCAATCGTGGATTGTGAAGGGAACTGTGAATTCTTCCAGAAGGTTCATCATGAATTTACCACCCTCGGGACTGCATTTTTCCGATTTCCACCATTGGTAGAAAAGAGTGTGCTCTTGAAAGATAAAAGGAAATACTTACCAAACGATGTATTAACAATCAAGTGTCGCGTGATTCTGACAGAAGGAATCCAAATACTTCCATTTGAAAAAAGTAACAGAGCAGCGCCGCTATGTTACTCAAGGAATAAATTTCCAGATAGAGATTCTTTGATAGTTATTACAAATCATGCGAGAAAAGTATTAAAATATAGATAGTGTGAAACTATGAGCAGGTGGCAAGACATATTCGGTTCACAAGTTCGACACAAAACTAAAATCTGTTTTTATTCTCCCAATCGAAATTCGATGAGGTTAAGGGAGAAAAAAAAGCATAAAAATAACCGAAGGATATCTATCAAAAAGGGTATTTTTTAATGAAAAAGTTCTTGTTTTAAGGAATACTTTTTATATTGAGAATGTTTTGCATCTACAAATATTACTTCTCGTTCGAATTTTAGACAAAATAAAAACTGTTTTACAACGTAGTTGCAGTCATTATTTAATTTAAAGCTCATTATGTTGCATTGTAAAACTCAAAAGCTTTAACATATGTTGTAGCATGAATTATTGGCGACTAATAATTACGTGGCACGTTTACAATGTTAGATTCTAAGTGTCACCGGTAATGACTCAAAATTGGCGATATTTCAGGTGGACTCCATAAAATTATTAAAAGTTATATTTTAATAGGTAAAATTTTGAATTCCTGCTTGAAGTTTAATCTAGTAATAAATAATAAATGAGTATTTTCAGAAATCCTACTTTAAATTACGCCTGGCTTTGCACTGTCACAAATCGGCATAAATGGAAATCTCTAATGTTACAGAAAAGGTTGAATTTAGCGGAAGGAATCTCAGTTTAAGGTCGAAAACAATTAAGAGTTTTAAATTAAACGTGAAATTCAAAGGAATCCTTTGTCCAACGAAATAAAAATTAATTTAACTGTTTTTAAGTAAGTCAGAATTTATGGAGTCTGGTTCCCTTCAGACATAGGTGGCCGTGATAACCTAGTGGTCATGGCTTCGGATTCGTGGCTGGCGGTTTTCGTTCAGTAGCCAGTTAGATCCTTGGTCGCCAAAGACCCGCCATGTAGTCGGGGCTGATGTACGTTAAATCTGTCAGGGCCCAAAGCCCTCTCTTTGGTGTGGAAGTTAGGAGAAGGGAGTCCCAGCTCAGGTGTCGTCCTCGTCACTTGACCGAGGTTCAAAAATTTCGAGGTCCGTCGCCAATAGTCCTAGTGTTGCTTCTAATGCGACGTTAATACAAACTAAACTAAACTAAACTAAATCCTTCAGATATAGATGGCGAGAAAATGCAGAGGTGATTGTGGAAACGAGACATGAGCGAAAATTTAATTTTGACTATCAATAAAGTAAGTTTTTAGCAAATATACTTGACGTATGACATATCTTTAGAGTAGATAAATGTACCTTATGTTTAGTAAGTCTTGGCACTCGTACGATGACCAGGTGTAAAAGAATAGTCTCACTGTAGCTCATTCATATAGTAAGAGGCTTCTAAAATGGGTACCCAGTGCCTGGGGATTGTAACATGAGACTCAAGTGGCTTGCCTTCTTTAGGTAAGTACAAGGTCATGAACCCAAGGCACCCTACTGATCTTTTTCTTCCCAATGGGGTAAACTGTCTTTGATAAACACGGATGACACGCCCCCGGGAATATCCTAGCGATCCTTCTCTATTTTCGACCTTCCATCTAGTCAACCAATTTTTAACTGTCTTCAATTTTTTCGCGTCTAGATCACAACATTAGAGCGCACCAATTGTCATACCTGACTATTTCGCCTTTAAAATGCTATAACTCACTCGCTTGTCTTTTCAATTTTTTCACACTAGATCGCAGCTTTACCAAGTTTGGCGCAGCATGACCATGTCTGACTCTTGCGCCATTAAACTCGACCATCACTCACGCACTCGGTTTGCTTTGGGTTCTAAGAAGATTCATAAGAATTGAAGTCACTTTTTTGACAATTAAAGTCACGGTATGAAGATGCTTTGGCGCAATTTATTGAAAGGCCAGGCTACTAAAATAAGTTTAAGTGGTTATTTTAAAATTAAGTCTAATAAATATATCCAAGAAGTTATGAGGAGACCGAGTCGTTTGATTCGGGGAAAATTTTCAAATATAAAATAGCCAGAGAACATTTAGCTGATGATGGTTCAGTGAAGTATTAAAATGGTTAAGCCCCGATTACAGCTTTGGAAAATCGAGTGTGTTTATTGAGAAAAATTTAAATTTCTTTTGAATGAATGGCAAGGTTGGTTCAAGTGGGAGTTTTAGTAAATGATCTCGTATGAAACAGAGAGCGTTAACATTTTGTGTAAGGGCCGCTGTAGCCTAGTGGTCAAGGTCTGTTGGAAATAAATTACTCGGATCCCGCCAGGGAGCGCTTTGTCTCGTGTGGGTGAGAGCGCACGGGTTCATGGATAATATTGCCAGAATGCTCTTGGATCTTGACCGCGTAAGGCGGGTTATTTCTCTTCACCGCGTAAAGTGGGTTATTTCTCTTGACCGCGCAAAGCGGGCTATTTCTCCTGACCGCATAAGCGGATTATTTCTCTTGACCGCAAAAGCGGGTTAAATTGTAATCTGGGCTATTTGGAAGCCTTGTGTAGTTGTAAATAATGTAAATATTTGTTTATGTGTGATTGGCACGTGGAGTCCTAAAATAAATGTGTAATTGAAATAACTGCTCTCCCTATATTTTTGGTTTGGTGGATAAGACATTCTCCAACAAGGTCGTTGACTCACGGCTGGCGGTTTTCGTTCAGTTGCGGGTTCGATCCTTGGCCGCCAAAGACCCGCCGTGTAGCCGTACTTTTGAATAGTTTTTAACAAATGTTTGGCTCAGCATAGCCTAATTTGGCTCTTGCGCCATTAAAACTTACTATCACTCACTCACTCACACTCACCGCCGTGTAGCCGGGGCTGATGAACGTTAAATCTGTTCGGGGGACAAAGTCCTCTCTTTGGCGTGGTGTGGATGTTAAGAGAGGGGGTGCCATCTCAGGTGTCGTCCTCGTCACTTGACCGTGGTTCAAAATTACGAGGTCCACCGCCAACAGCTCTTGTGTTGCTTCTAGTGCGACGTTAATAAAAACTAAACTAACATTTTGTCTAAAAATATATTTGTGGTGACGTGTAATATTTTAAACGAGTTATAACTGTAATAATCCCTGATAGGATCTGTGTGTAGCTTAATTGATTTAATGTTATTAAGTAACAAAATTTTGTGCCTTAAGGCAATTTTATTTCCAAGATTTAATATTTTCGCCAGTTTTTCAAATATCTGTATCACAGTTCCACCTCATTCAGGCTCTTGCGCCATCACACAAAATCGCTATCACACACTCACTTACTTTTAGTTTAATCCATTCAGCTGATAATGAAAATTGCATAATGGTTTACGCATGCTCAAACTGTAGGGTTTTAGTTTAGTTTTGTTCAGTTTAGCTTTTATTAACGTCGCACTAGAAGCAACACGAGGGCTATTGGCAATGGACCTCGTCATTTTGTCAAGTGACGATGACGACATCTGAGCTGGCCCCTTCTCTCATAACTTCTACACCATTCCAAACGGAAGACTTTGGGCTCCGTCAGATTTAATGCGCATCAGCCCCGTCTACCCGGCGGGTCTTTAGCGGCCAAGGATCGAACCCGCGACTGAGTGAAAACTTCCGTCCATGAATCCGATACCATGACCAGTAGGTCAAACAGTAGGATAAAAACTAATTTCGCGTCTAGATTATTAATTCTTTACATTTATAACATTTTATCCAGATAATGGGTGCCTGAGAATTAGAATTGGAATTACCAAACAAGTTTTTCCATTAATTGTTTGGGATCTAAGAAAGATAATATTTGTTTTATGAGTAACAATCATCAAAAAAAAATTTTTTTCTTTCGTCAATTAACATTTTTAAGTAACTAAAGCGTTAGCACAGTTTTGGGAGAAAACAGTAGTCACACAAAAGATGAGTTAGAAACTCTTTTTAAATCATTAATTATAATTTATTATTGTTTTAAGGGAATTTTTTTAAAAGATATAATTCCCATATTTATATAATTAAATTTTCGAATAGTTTGTCTCTATGTAAAATAAAAGCTTTGTTAATGTAACCTAGTGATATTTTTAAGTGTTTCTTCAAAATGTCACAAAAAATAAATTTTCTTCTAAATTATTCTAAAACAAAACACAGTTCTATGAAAAGTTTTGCAAAGAACAGCTTCAGCCACCCAAGCTGTGATTTTTTTAGTAATTATTATTAAATTACTCAATTAACTATAAGGATTAAAGTAAACGTTGAGAGAAACATCGAGAAATGGACAATAGTAAACTTTCCAATATAAAAACTAAAGGAAACGATAAATTATTAAATTAAATATATTTAAGCTAAATATAATTAAAATTAAAGTAAACGATATATTATTAAATTGAATATTATATCAGCTTTATGTAAATAAAATTAAAGCAACCGATAAATTATTAAATTAAATATATATTAAGCTAAATATAATTGAAATTGGAGCAAACGATAAGAAATTGAAAAGTGATCTGGTATGCCAAAAGTGATCCAACTAAAGCAATAGCCTCTTGGGTGGCAGACAAATCATTTAAAGCATTGTGTGTTTTAGAGCTGTTGATCAAATGAAGAAAAGTGCGCTATGGATTTTTTTTTTTTTTTTGGCTCCAAAATGATTTTTATTCCAGAGAGCGTTTTGCTAACCCTTATAAATTGAGTTTTTTCTTTGATTCTTGAAATAGTTTGGTGGGGAATACTTCCAAAGGGATCAAACAAGGGTATCGAGTATAAGTTATCAAGTATAGTGTGCGCCAATCTGCACACTATACTTGAATTCATAAATGCACGAATAAAATATTTTTTACTAAAATTAAAAGAAATCTGAGCTCAGTATAGTTTTCAGGTTATGTATGTGTCCATATGTATGTAATTATGCTCTATGTAGCCCTATATATGTATGTATGTATATTCCCTATGAAATATTTTTTTTTATTTTAAAAAACTATGCATAGTGGACAGCTGTTGCTTCAAAAAAAGAGCTGAAAATAAATAGTCTTTTAACGAAACTAATCAACATGTCAAATGAATTGGAGCAGTTTATTTAGACCACATTATTTCACATGTTTTTTTACTCGCAGCTGGCTGTTATCGTCGAGTCGCGGGTTCGAGCCTTGATATCACAAAAGACCCGCCGTGTAACCGGAATTGAAACACATTACATCTGTCAAGGCTCAATGTCCTCCATGGAAGTTAGGAGAGGGGGTGCCACAGCTCAGGTGTTGCCCTCGCTACTTGATCGAGGCTCAGAATTACGAGATCTGTCGCCAATAGCCCTTGTGTTGCTTCTAGTGCGACGTTCATGAAACCAAAATTAAATCGTATAAGTTTTTAATGAAAAAAAAAATTATTTTTAAAAAATTCTGTCACTCGCCATATTTGAGTTCCAGTATTTCATTATCATTGTCGCACTTTTTTTTTTTTTAACTCTTCCGTTTTAATCTTGTCTGACTTGGTAGGGGAAACCCCCAAAATAACTTTTGCGTTAACTTTTCCTGTGACGTGACGAGACCCAGACTTTCACAGAGTCCTTGATCCGATTTGAAGCGCTTCCCTTTAAGATATTTTTTCAGGGGACCAAATATATGGAAATCGCTGGTTGACACGTCAATACTGTAGGGCGGATGGTCAAGCTGCTCCCACTTAAACTAGGCCAGTTCCGCGTGTGTTGCGGACTCGTGTCCGGTGATTTTCATCGAGTCGAGTCGGAGTCTTGATGCGAAGAAAGACCCGCCGCGTTGCTGGGGCTATTTTAGTTTTCATTAACTTGGCACTAGAAGCAACACAGTTTAGTTTAGTTTTTATTAACGTCGCCCTAGAAGCAACACGAGGGCTATTAGCGACGCATCTCGTAATTTTGAACCACGGTCAAGTGACGAGGACGACACCTGAGCTGGCACTCCCTCTCCTAACTTCCCGACCACGCCAACGGGAGGACTTTGTGCCCCAACAGATTTAACGTGCATCAGCCCCGGCTACACGTTGGGTCTTTGCCAACCAAAGATCGAACCCGCGACTGAACGAAAACCGCTGTCCACGAATCCGAAACCTTGACCACTAAGTTTGTTTTTTGTTTGTTTAGATTTTTTGTGGACTCGCGTTATCATGGAGCAGAACCACACCCTCCGTGAGCAGCCCCGGTTATTTTGTTCTTGATGGACCTATCTAGACTTCGGAGTGTCTCACAGTACATCTTGGAGTTAATGGTTCTTCTGGGCTCGAGGAATTCAACAACTAGCGGACCTTGGACGTGGATAAAGACGGTGAGCAATACCTTGCCTGCAGACGCAACGGCTTTGAACTTTTTAGGGTGAGGTGACGACTTCTACTTCCACTGTAAGCTGTTCCGCTTTGTCTCTTGCTCGTAGTGATGGCACCGGCTCTCATCCCCTGTCCACTCCACTAAAGTGGGGTCTTCATGATACCGAAACAAATGTTGAAGTGCATACCTTAATAGGCCGCTCTGGAATAGGCTTAATGATATAATATTCGAAGTTTTTGATCGGAAGGGCTACGCGAAGGGAATTATATTCGGAGTCATTATTAGTATATAATTTGATGAATCCACCTGATAGGCTAGTTCTAATGTTGGGAGATTCGAAGTGTGATTTTCTTAAGCTGTTCTCGGTAATTTTTTGTGGTTTTTAGAATGATAGGTTGGGGTAGAGTGAGGGAAATTTTTTGCTGACGTTTTATAGGTTGATGGGTTGTTGGCTAGACGGATCAGAAACTTCATTATTTGCTGAGCTTGGATTTTGGAATCTGTTGGTAGTAGGAACTGGGTTTTGAGTTTTATGACTAGGATATTTTAAAGTTTTGGCAGTTTTTTTAGTTGGGGAGGGGGGGTAATTAATCCATTTTCGTCTTTACGTTCATTATTTTTAATGGGAGTTGGAATTGTGGGGGGAGGGAGTCATTTGATGAATTAATTAGTAGACATGTTTACGTCGTTTAGATTTTGCGTTTGTTCAGGGTGAGGGGGGGGGCAGCCAGTGTTCTCGCAGCATGAAAAGAATTCCTGCTTTTTCGCTTTTTTTTTCCTAGTGCTGGAGAAGTTGCTCGTTGTATCTGGGATCTTCCTCCTTGAAGAAGGGGCTATTTTTCTTTACCGTTAGAAGAGTGATGTGGGTCCCAATGTTTTCATACATGGCGTTTATTTCAGATACAAGTTTCCTTCTTTGATAACATGGCGAGTCCTCTTGAGGCATTTCTGGTGGGGAACTTACTCGCGCGCGAGATGATGAGGATGATGAGCAGAGTTCCATGCCCGCGCGCGTCTTCATTTCCATTTTCGGTCCGGTCTTTTAGAATATAAGCGACTGATAAAAGTTGTAGAAAGGTTTAGAGTACGATCAAACTTCACACAAAAGCACTAAAAAGTATTGTTCGGGTTGGTCCTCTATTAGTTGAGATTTACGTCGAGGCTTGAGAAGACAAAAGAGAGAAAGGCATCCGTCATGAACGGCGCTTGATCACTGCCACGTCAATTAGGTGACGCTTTTTTTAAGAGCCTCTGCTCTCTCCTGCGCATGCTCCAATCCACGCGAAGACTCCATTCGCATCCCTAGATGCCTCGCTACGTAATCCCGTGATGGCATAGGCAAATATGTTAACGGTTACGTTGTTACGATGTTTCATACCATTTCATTTGAACACCCCTTGTACAATATGTATCAACTTCATTTGCAATAACTGTAAAACATAACTTTTACAGAATTTTCATGAAGTATATAATTTTAATGTGTAAATTAGATTAGATATATTATATGTTTTTATTGAATTTATAAAATAAAAGTTATTTACTGGGGTGAAATTACACCTATGGTCCCGTTAGTGTGAGTTCATACATTTTTAATGGTTAACAGTGTTTTTAAAAATAAGAGGAATGCGGGACGTTGGATTCTATATTTTTTCCTTGTATGATGGATTGGAATCATTTGGAATGATTCAAAGACTGCACGCATAGAGGTAAATAAAAACATATATGATTTTCTTAAAACGTAAATTGTCAAAGCACATAATAAAAATACTCAATCTGATGGGAAATATAAATACATATAACGTAATATACATGTATTTTGTAACGTCAAGCTTGGGTGTTAAGGTTTTGATCATTGAGTTAGCTTTTTAAAAAAATTATCTCTTCTATTTACACAAACACAGGTAATTCGAATTTTTTCTGGTCTCTCCAGCTTCTAATCGTCCAAGTTTAACTGTATTATCATTTCTAAGCTCCTCACTTTAGTAAAAAAAGTTGAATAAGAACACTTAATGGTACATATTCCTAGTTTCCGAGAGTGCAAAGGAAACTTTTCATTTCATTACACAGAAATTTTGCTCAGAATAAAAATAAAAATAATAAAACAGTCCATTTACAAATGCTCCTTATTGGTTACACAGAACTCCACCTGTAATTCGACAGTTCTCTTTTCCGACCCTGCCAGTAAACCGACGTTTCTGCATAAGCTGAAAAATCATGGAAAATAATTTTAAAATTTCTATTTTAGCGGACTAATGTAGACTATCCATACAAAACGACACATTTTTTTTTTTTTGTAGTTTTAGTAATTTCGTGTGTTTTACTTTATTTGTTTGCCCTGCATTAAATTTTATACTATTGCAAGCTTTAAACGCATTATTGTTAGTGTTATTTCATTAATCAAGACTTTTTCGGTAATTCAACAGTGCTGTTGTCCATTATCTGCCAGATTACCAATAGTGACGGTAACTTAGTGGTCATAGTTGTGGAGTCACGGCTGGCGAGTCGAAGTCGTAGGTTCGACCCCGGGTGACGCTGAAATCCCGCCGTGCACATTAAGTATGTCGTGGTTCGATGTCCTTCCAGTGGCACGAAGGGGAAGTTTGGAGAGAAAGGTGCCAGCTCATGTATCGTCTTCGCCACTTGATCGAGTCTCAAAAGTACGAGGTCCGTCTCCAAAAGCCTTGGTGTTTCTTCCTCGTGTAATGTTAAGGAACAATAACAATCACTGCAGGATTATCGAGAGAATAGAGAGGTATGTAAGAATGAAACCGGAATTCTTATGAAAAAAAAATATATGTTTATTGCATGGAAATGAAAAAAAAACATTTTACTGCAGTATTGCCCATCGCTAGCTATATATGTTTCTCGTCTTTGTGGATGCCACGCCAAAAACACTGTTCCTCTTTTGATGCAAACTGATCATCTAACCATTTCCGCGCATTTTCGCTAGATGTAAGACACTGCTCAGCAAATGCGGGTCCCATCGATGCAAATAAGTGAAAGTCGGATGGAGGCAAGTCTAGTGAACGAGCCGCTTGTGAAAGTATTTCCCAACTCAACCCTTCAATCGTTTCCTTGACTGGTTTTGATGTGTGTGATAGTGCATTATCATGAAGCAAAATCACTTTGTGTTGCCCTTTTTGATATTATGATCGTTTTTCACGTAAAGACAGAATTCAAATCGATTATTTGCTGTTGGTGACGCTCAATATTAACGGTTCCACCAGGTTTTAGCAGCTCATAATGTTTCACACCTTCTGATTGTACCAAACGCAGAGAATTGTCTTCACTCCATAGCAGTTTGACCTTGCTGCTGATGTCGATGATTCACCTGGAGTTACTCATTATCTCTTAAGCTTAGGATTCTCGAAATATATTAACTTTTCATCACCAGTGTCAATTCGACGGAGACAGGGTTTTTTTTTTTTTTTTTGTATCTGGCAAGCAGTATTTCGCCAATGGATTTTCAGTTTTCCTGCTTTCCTTCATTCAGTTCATGTGGAACCCATTTTCCCATCTCCTGGTTACCTTCCATGATTTTCAGACATTCACGTGATGGTTTTCGTGCCACACGTAATTGATCCGAGAGATGTTGTTGCGCATAAGCATCATTCTCATCCAACAATGCTTGTGAGTCGCTGTCTTCAAACCTTTCCCGTGGTCTTCCACGTTTTTTGTTTATCACGCCGAAATCACCCCTTTTAAATATTTTAAACCACCTAAAACACTTGTATAGAAAATCTACACTGTCCGGAAATCGTAGTTCCCAGACACAAAATCCGACACGTTCAACGCTATTAAAAACTATGCTGCAGCATGAAACTTCTATTATTGTGAGTTGAAAATCTTTATCAGATATCGAAAGAAAATGGCACCGATTACGCAGTTTGACGGTAACTACATTGGCAGATAGCGCCATCTAAGGGCAAATTCTGGTTTCATATTTACATACCTGGTATATGCGAAGTTATATTTACAAATGTCTTCCTGCAAAGAATATAAAATAATAATAATAATAATAATACAAATTATAAATACAAAACAGCAATTACTAAACTCTATTTTATTAAGTGTTTTTTTTTTCAAGAAATATAATACGCTGAATTAGTAAAAAAAATGAATAGTTAGTTACATAATTATGAAAAATAAGCAGTTCTTGTCAGATACATTATACACGTGATTCCAACCACTTTTTTGCGATATTATTAAGCCAGGAAACAAAAGAGTCAAACTAAAGAGTACTACAAAACCATTGATAAAGATGGCAACATGAAAAAGTAGGATAAAGTTTCTGTGAACTGAATGTGGCACTCAAAAAAACGAAACATTTTCCCTAAATTCATTGAAATATAGATGTATTAAATGAATTGTAGAATGATTAATATATATGTAAGTGAAAATTATTTTTAATATTCATGAATGTATTTTGTTGCTTTGGATGTTTTACATATATTACTCATCTCTCATGCTATATTAATCTGTTCAGCAATTATTAAATTTCAATATTATTTCATTTATCTTATGAATCCTGATTTATTAAACAAAACAAATAATGAGATTTAACATTCTTAAGGGAAAAAAATCAAATATATTACTAAATGTAATTTCAGTGATGACAAAGTTATGATTTTTGTGTGTATTAATAACAATTTTCCGTCTTGGGGGGAAAAAAATTGTTAAAGAAAATGTGACACAATTTAAGAGAGAGGTGAGTTACAAAAATAGGCAATTATATCCAAACCGTCATTTGATAACAAGTGGCGTTTCGATTTTCATGATGCATAATGTCAAACGGGAAAGAAAAATGATTGAATAGTGTATAAAATGCCAGATAAAGATGGATTATTTCAATGGACAACGGCAGCACTGCATAAAATACGCATCATTAAGAATTATTGCTGCCGCTCTTCATTCTTAAGAAGCTTTAATTTTAAATACTTCCTCACCTTCTTCGTACAAGTGAAAGTTATGAATATAAAGAAACCCTGAAAAGAGTTTAGGGCTGTGAACAGAAACCACAACCAAAGACGATCAAATGATACCGCCAGTAACGCTGTTATCCAAGGAGCTCCCATGATGGTAGCTAACTTGAAGTACATCAGACAATTTTTTTTAATCAAAGAACGTTTCTTAATCATTTGTTGCGTTTTCAGTTTCGACTTGTTAGAGAAAATTTTGTAAGCAGTGAATCCAAATAGAATGAAGTCCAGGCCAATAATCCCAAACACTGGAGCACAAAAAAAAGTAAGAAGGGAGCTTTTCGTTTTGTACCAGCAATACAGTTTAAAGTTTGGCTTGATAGATTCGTTGATACCTTCCATATTGTCGGCAATTATGGCTGCTACCGTGAACACCAGTGCAACTCCCCAGCTTATTAAACTGTTAATGACGTACTTTTTTATTTTAAACTGTTTGTTAGTAACCCTCAGATTATCCAGGGCTGTGCGCATGGATCGAAATATATCGAATGATATTATGCACATCCACAAGAAAGAGGCTAAGAAGAAGAACTGTACAAGAACCGCTGAAGCAATACAAAAACCTGCAGTTTCCCTCACGTAAACGTTGTCGGTGCCCAACATGACAAAATAGCTGAGGAAAAGCGAAAAACAAAGAGACGCCAAATTCCATCCGGGTAAATTTTTCATATCCGGAACCAAAACGAACACAACGATGTGGATGAATAAGAACACCATGGAGACTCCTAATCCAACTTGAACGAGATACTTCAAGGACAGATTAGCCTTCGAGGCCAAAGCTAAATAATCTTCAATGAATTCGAAAGGATTGCAGATTCGAAGATGATCATTGAAGTGTATGTATAAATTCTCCTCGTACGTTCTATTCAAAGATGGAACAAGAATCGTTTTGTTTGGGAATAAAATATATTCTTCTGGATATATATCGAAGGTGTAACACGTTAATAAAGATTCGTGCTTATCTGAGTAGATGTCTTTATGTGATGCGATGAGAGTATACTCCAAGTCGTTGATGGGATCGAGAGTAATGAATACATCAGTAGAAGCATTTATGCACGCTAAAGCGATTAATGCTTCCAGCAATGCAATGCTTATCATTGTTTCATGCATGGCTATCTGGAAACATAAATCAACGGTATTTTACTGCATGGAGATATGTCACGCTACAGTATTATTTCTTGAATTGTTCCGTATCTATGATAATTCCTAACTTCAACTTGGACAAAACATGACCATCTGAAAGAAAATGAATCAAAATAAATCTTTCAGTATAAATCAAATATTTCTCCTAAGTTCTGAAATAAATAAACTTTTTCTTAGTTTTTTTTTTTAATATTACGAAACGCTTTGAGTTATCGTAGACACTAAAATAGAACATCAAATTAATAATAAGTTAATATTTCTGAATATTCAACTATCACGACAGGAGGTGCTTCTCTCGCTTCATTGAAACATACGCTTTAACTAGAGCAATGAAAAGTTGAAAAGACGTCGACCAAATAACATGCAGGCCAGAACCAAATACTTCTAAAAAACTGAAAATAGAGTAAATTAGGACCCTATGTTCTCCCACTCTGTATGAATCATTTCTATTCTGTGAATAATCGAGAAATTATTTGATTATCATAACTTTATTTCTTAAAACAACACGGAATTGAAAATATTGATGAAATTATCTCACTTTTTTATTAAAAAATGTTTGATTGTTCAACGATGTCCTGTTAAAAGTTTGACGAAATAGATTTTATTCCTTCAAAATCAAAACTATTATTTATACATTCAGTTTCTTGCTCGTATAATATGACTTTTTAGTTGTAATATCTGTTTCAAATAAGTTGATTCTGAACAAGTGCTTTCGACTTAAAGGCAGTGAAATTTAACTGTAACCGAAAAAATTAATAGCATTATAAATTCCCGTTACTTATACATTCCATTATAAATTTTTTCGTCAATTATTATGCTCCTAAAATGAAAAAACATAATACATCAATCCAAATATTTGTGCTAAGTTGCAAAATGAAAAATCGTTGCACTAATTAAAAAATGTTGTATTATACACTTTGTCTCAACTGCTAATTACAGTATTCAAAATTTGTCTTTATAAGCTATAAAACTAAGTCTTTATAAGCAAAGTAAAGAATTCTGAAATGAAAAGAAGTGGTTGAAACTCATTTACTATCAAATTAAATATGCTTGCATTTATAAAGTTCCGCCTTTATGAATCAAACTTAAATATTTCTCGGGAAAAATATGGTGCATATATATAGATATTTAGAAACACAGAAATACGAGGTGTGGCTATTAAATAACAAGACTAACGCTGCACCACAGGAATTACGCATGCGCCAAATGTCGACAGCCGTTTAGCACGAAGCCTTGTCTTTCGAATGCAGTTCCTCTAGCTTCTGTGAATAAATGCGTTCAGCCATAGCCTTGTTGCATTAGAGTTTGTTTGCTTTTATTTTGCAAGAAAATGATAAGTGAACAACAAATTGTTGTGAAATTTCACATGAAACTTTGAAGAACCACTACTGAAACTTATAATTTATTGAAAGAAATGCTTGGCAAGGAATATTAAACATGTGCACGTGTTTTTGAATGGTTTAAAAGTTTTCAAGATGGCCGAGAAGACATTGAAGATTTTTCACACCCGGATCACCCTAAGACGTCAAAAACGGATGACAAATCGAAAAAGTCGGTAATCTGGGTTCGTCTCTAACCGTCGGTTAAGTATTCGGGCGATTGATGAGACTGTAGGAATTCACAAAGAATTCGAACGGTAAATTTTCAACCAAGGCAATGCGCCGGCTCATTCCGCATTGTCTAATCACTGGTTTCTAGCTAAGTACAATATCCCATTGTAGTAGATTATTCCCCTTTTTCTCAGACTCTTGCGC
Organism: Nephila pilipes; assembly: GCA_019974015.1. NCBI lineage: Eukaryota > Metazoa > Arthropoda > Arachnida > Araneae > Nephilidae > Nephila > Nephila pilipes. Next base: position 3,162 of record BMAW01108153.1, on the reverse strand, counting down.
CATGCGACTTCTACCTGTTTCCTGGGTTGAAATCTGCATCAAAAGGAACAAGATTTGAATCCGTTGAATCCGTGAAAGAGAAAGCGGCGCGCGTCCTGAAGGAGCTGACTGAAGACTTCCAGCACTGTGTCGAACAATAGAAGATTTGCCCGGAATGTTGTAGGGATGGAGAAGGGGTTTAATTAAGGTGATAATAAGTAAGTATGTATGACTTCAAAACAAAATGTCTTACATCGTCAGTCTCTTAATTTAGTAGCCATACCTCGTAGATATGCAAATGTGCATCTAGTTTACAATTTTGCTAACTAAATCTTTGCGTATAGAAAAAAATGAAACGAGTTGTTTACTTATTTTTGGACAAAGCGGTTCGTAACAACTTGAACACAACATTTTGTTGAAGGTGTTTCAAAGTAGTTTTCACTTTAATTCAGGGTGGTAGAAAGTTTTCCAGTAATGTTGCGATGTCCTTGCTTCGCTTATATCAATAATTTGTTTCTTCGCCTCTTAAAAGAGTTCATACCAGCAACTAGGTATTATAAATGTAGCTAATATTCATTCTTGCTTTAAAAATAATCAAAATCACGATACATATCGCGTCAGTGGAGTAAACCCTTCACGCATTCACAACCAAAGAGTATCTAAAAGTGAACTGATCAATTTCAAAGATGGGTCCGATCAAGGTCATCATGAAAAATCGAGTCGTGACATCCGCTCTGTAAAAAGTAGTCATGTGATCAAAGGAGGGATCCATTTTCTGTCTGAATGAGGGAGTGATAGTATTTTAAGGGCGCAAAGGGCAGATGAGGTTATGCTGCACCAAACAAGGTAAAAACATGATCTAGCCATGTGAAAAAATTGAAAAAAGAATTGATTGCCTAGAAGGAGAGTCGAAAAGAGAGAAGATTCGCTAGAGTATTCCGGGGCGCATAACCCGTGTTTACCAAACACAATAAACCCTATATGAAAGAAAGATATCAATAATATGCCTCGGGGCTATGATACCCGTACTTGCTTAAAAGGCAAGCCCCTGAGGTTCCCCATCTTGGAGGGCCAGTTCCTGATATAATCTTCAGGAGCTGGAATCCGGCTATAACCCCAGACTCTGGGTACCCATTTTATTTGCCTTTTACGATATGCATGAGCTACAGTGGGAATAGTATTTCACACCCGGTCACCACATGTGTGCATTTTCTGTCGGAACCTTAGTTTTTTTTTTGTGCATTTGTGGGACAGTGACCGTTGACTTGATCACGTTGTGCCTATTTTATTCTTGGAAGAGTTTTACAAAGAATTAAGTGTACGTATTTTCAATTCAATTAAAAGTTTCTTTTCCATTACACAATTCAACGCAACAATTTTAAATCCATTTAATTTAGCAAAGTCAAATACGTCTATTGATATTGGGGCTTTACTGCGCAATTTTGTAAATACATACAAAGAAACACAGATACGATATTTTCGTTATTTTATCAGCTTTGTTTACATGCCATTGAATTATCTGAGAGTTTGAGATAATGGATGTTTAAAAATGCCCTGATAGATCGATATGAAAGTAATTTCAATATTAATACTTCTTTTTCAGTTTACATTATAATAGGAACGTTACTTGAATTACAAAAACTGTGGAATGTCTTACATTTATTTCATTCATTTTGTTTAAATTAGAACATCCCTTCTTCACTTTTTTTAGAAATATATGCTTCAATAATTATTCGAAAGGGCACAGTAAAAATATTTTAACGGTGAAGGATAATCGAGAAAAGTAAAGAATTCAAGAGAAGTTAAAATAATATTTGATTTCCCTATATTTCTCTATTTTGATGTTTTAAAAGTTCAATCATTGATTCATATTTTATTTGTACGTAAATTTTTACTATTCAATATTTTTATTTATATTGTACATTAAGTTATGAATACTCTGTTAATATATTGTATAACTGTATTACTTAACGAAAAATTATATTTTTATTATTCGTTTAAATTATTTTCCTGAAGATTTTAGCATTCAAACTATGTTTTACATGATTGGGAAAAAAATGTTTCTTCCTCAAAAAAATTGTTTCGTTTCTTTAATTATTTTTTTCCAAAGCAAAATAGTCCTTTTTAATGCATTCAAATAATGTAATTTATGTCTTAAAATTATAAATGTTCATGTTCTAAAATTTGAGTCTAATTAGTTAATACGTTGCATCACTAGGGATACATTCTTTAAAAAGTTTTCCTATATAATTTTTTACAGAAATTTTACGGTTTTTAATGCATATATCTTAGACCTTATAATCTAATTTTGATGCATGTTTATTGCGTGCGTAAATTTTAGTAACATTTCTACATATTTTTGTAATAATTTTGTTACATTGCTTAATCTTTCACTCTGGTTCAATTTTCTCTGTGTGTAAGAAAAGCAATTTCAGAAGAAAAAGAAAAGAGTCTCCATCAAAATGTTTTTAATTAACTATGTGTGCTTATTTTATTGAAATGTACTTGGTGCTTATTTCTCCTTAGTTTCTTCTTAAATATATATTCCATATTTGATTATATTTCATTGAAATTATTTTATATTCCTTCAAGCTTTTTCTTAAGATGCTTTTGTATTGTTATGAGCATTTCGTGAATTACCATTCAAATTTTCGCTCATGAGATTCGAAACACCCTGCATTGCATACGAGTAGTAGAATCACGGGCAAGCTTCAAAATATTTTTAAGCTATGGCTTTTATTACTGAACATCGCCATGCCTCCTGAAATCCACAGGAAAAATTGCAATGAGTAAGATAACTCACGTTTTATGCTTTCCATTACAGCGCCGTCTAGCGGTTCACCTCTTGCTCTCCGTCTATGCAATGTACTCTCAAAATTGCTTTATTAGATGTTTACTATCACCCTTTAAATTTTATTAATTTCTTTTGCCCATGAGTTTCGAAACTCCCTGCATATATATATATATATATATATATATATATATAAAAACAAGGTGGCTCTAAACTCATGACGAGCCTTCAGTTGGCATCAAGGCTCGAGTATGTGTGTGTGTGTGAATATAAAGGTTATTGGCGCAAGAGCCTGATATATGCTGCATCAAACAAGATGTAACTGTGGTCTGGATGTGAAACAATTAAAAAAAATGGTTGACAAGAAGGAGGATCGAAAATAGAGAAGGGTC
>BMAW01108142.1:0-16901 GCA_019974015.1 Nephila pilipes | reverse complement strand
GTCCCCAAGGTTAGTGAAGAGAAACCGCGAATAGCCCAATGTCACAAGGATTTCTTTCACATCGCACTATTTTTAATCTTGCGAAGTAGACACAACTTTTGAGGAGATGACGAAAATTTTTTTATTCTTGTAGAATAGATTCACATTAATCTTTTTTTTCATGAAGAACCACTTTCGAATAACGAAAAAGAAATTAATTTCCTTTTCACCGTAGCACATTTTTAAATGTAAATGAGAGTTGATACAATTTGATGTGAATTTGAAATGTTGCTACTGTTGAAATCTATTGCTTTAGTTTTTTCTTACCCGTCAAACTGGTGGCTTTTGTGACAAAAAAAAAGAGAGCGTTAAAACAGGCAGCCAGCTTATGTAGGAGCGGTGGAAACGGGAATATCCCCACGAAAATTGTGTCTAATTGATAGAAAAAAGGGGAGTTAGATGTAATCTTACACACGCTGCTTGAAAGAGGAATTCAGTGTTTTTAATATCTGAAGAAAAGATTTTTCGCGAAGAAATTTAAATAAAAAGGAAGATGATAAATTTATTAATCATTGCACACACACATAGTATAAAAAAAAGGTAAAAAAAAAAACAAAAACAAACTATAACAAAACGAAATTATTAAAAATCATTAGTAAATTAGTAAGTAAACCTATTCAAATTAAACACAATTAGAATTATTAATGTAAAAACAATACAAGCAGAATAAAAGTCTTAAAAATATATAAAGAAGTTTTTAAACAAGGAAGTAAAAATTATTTGCTAGAATTAATTTTAGAAAAAGAAAAAAAAAAAAAAACTACGTACATCGAAACTAAAATTATAAAAGATTGAATGAAAGAAGTAAACCAATGAAGATTTTAAAAAATGGGAAATAATAGGAACGTAAAGAATTAAGAAGAATGGATATAAAGTAAATTGATGTTTGTACAAGCTTCAGACTCCGACATATATATATATATATATATATATTAGAAAATATTAATTTAATTAAATAAAAAAAGTCGAAGCCTAGTTCTAACTCCATTGAGAGAGAGAGAGTATATCACATTAAAGGGGCTGGAGATACAAATTCCGCCTTTTGATTGTACAACACCAGTGCGCAGAAGAGCCAGAAGAGAAGGAGTTTTCCCTTACTTTGAGTTTTATAGAAGGGATTTTTTTAGACGTAATAGATCACGTTGTATAAGTGTAGTGGTTCGAAAGGACTTTAGCTGCAGACAGACAGTTTAGGAGGGATTATCCTTACACGTCTAAATCCGTGGGAACAGATGACATTGCAGGTTTTAAGAGCGGAATAACCACATATATATATGGTTATTATAGAATTAAAAGTCTAACTCTACCACTAAGCATTTTCTCATTTATCTATTCTTTTCCATTTTTTTTTTTCATTTTCTATGGTTTTATTTTTTCGTTCAATTTTTTATTATTATTATTTTAATTTCCATATACGCCCTTGTTTTTTTAAATTATTTGTAGCATAAAATTTTTAATTCCGGACTTAATAATTTCTTTTTAAATTTTTAAAAACATTTCATTATTTTGTATTTTTTACTCTTATAATCCTAACTGCTTGTTTTATAATAAATAAACATGATGTACAAAATGAAATTATTATATGCGAACTTTTATCTATGCTATACCAAAAAAAAAAACATTATATATATATATATATATATATATATATATATATATATATATATATATATACTTTTTTGAATAAATCGTCTTCTTTTCACTCTAAATGGTGACATATTTTTAATTTTTCTTTCAATTTATTTCTCATTTGTTTTAAAGAAGTTATTTGTAAATTAATTTTTGGCTTTTTAAATTTGTTATAAATATTATATTTTCAATATCTTTTCGATGATATTTTTGTCAAGTAATTCTAAGTAAATAATTTTATTAAATTAACCTACGTACTTTTAGTTGTTACTTTGGGGTGCATTCTTTCATGGAGTGAGAAGGTATGTGAATGTGTTGTGGTTCAAAATTGTGTTGTATTTTCTATGTCTTTAAATGTTTTTTAATAGAAATGTTTAATTGTAGTGCAGTTTGTTCAAGGTTTTTCGTATAAGGTATTTAATTTCTTTCTGCAATCGATCTTGTCTCCTTTAAAAAGATTCAACATTTTTTATGATGACGTGTCATTAATATATATTTTAAATTACACTCATTGCTATAACAATTTGTGCACTAAGAAAGAATTGTCAGAATAAAATGAAATTTTACATACGTAAGTACAACGTTTATATTAGTAAATGATTACAAAATCAAAACAAAATGATCGTTTATTAGGGGAAAATTACAAATAAATGGAGGTTTTTGTACCCTGTTGGGCCACCTCTAGCATGATGTGATACGGTAGGGCATTGAGGCATACAAGTCTCGTATGATGGATATCCTGCGACATCTCGTTCCACAGTTGCTGTAAACGCTCCTTTTATTCGATCAAACTCGTAGGCTGTCCAACTTGATGTCCTAAATTATCCCAGATATGCTAGATAGGTGATAAAATCTGAGGATCGATCAGGCTATGGATGGGTGGAAATGTAGTGTAGGCAGTCCTGTGAAACCCTTGTGTGTGGGCGAGCATTCTGCTGTTGAAAAATTTCTACCGTGAGTGGCAACACATGTGGCTGTAGAATGTCAGGAACATATCTCTGAACAGTCATGGTGCTGTGGATCAATATTAGAGGTAACCGTGTGTCGTAATCGATGGCCCTCATACCATCGCACCAGTTATGTGAGCTGTGTGCCGCTGGCAGGATTGAGACGTTCACCACGAGGCCTCCACAAGTATACACGACTGTCATCACTGCCCAAATTGAATCTGGATTCGTAGCTAAAGACGACCTGATTCTCTAAAGACGACCTGCTGTCCAATCCTTTCCAGCGCGACACCTCTCCAAACGGAGGCGACAGTAAGTGTGTGTCAAGGCAGTACACCTAATGGGCGCCGCCAAATCAACAGTTCTTCACCTAGGCGCCTTATGATGGTATGGGCTGACACAGAGGCCTTTAGTGAAGGTTCCGTCTTTGTATGGATGGTGGACAATGAGACAGTTGGCTCTATGCATGCATGTCACATAATGTGATGGTCTTCTCGACTATTGGTGTGTCGAGGGTGTCCTGATCCTGGTAGCCACGCGCGTGTAACAGACTTCTCTCTTGTCCACAAGTACCAACACTTCCTCACAGTAAAATCAGAACGGCCTAGGTGGTGAGCTACTCGCTGAGCTGACCACCCAGTTTACATCAACTCTATGATTCTTCTCCTTTTGAACTCTGAAAGCTACTCATATTGTCTCCGATGGTGGCGTAATGGTATCTTTAGTTAAAAAACGTCCCTCTTCAACATATTAAATAGACACAAACTCTGCTTACCTGTTTTATAATCCAAGGAGAATGAATTACAACGCCCTCTGGGGGCATTACGCAATGCACAATCACGCTGCATTTCTAATCAGCGTGTAACAGACCTCTCTCTTGTCTACTGGGTCAATCACCTTCTCGCAGTAAAGTCAGAATGGCCTAGGTTGGGAGCTACTGTCCGAGCAGATCCTCCTGTTTCTATCATACCTATAATTCGTTTTCTCTCGAACTTTGACAGCTGCTCATATTGTCTCCTATGGTAGTGTAATGGTATCTCTAGTTAAAAATTGTCCCTCTGAAACAGATTAAATACACGCAAACTAGCTCCGCGTACCTGTTTTATTGTCCAAGGAAACCGAAGTTCAAAGCCCTCTGGTGCCATTACGCAATGCGCAATCGCCTGCATTTCTAATCATTTACATATCTTTCTGACACGTTCTTCCCTGCCAAGTTTCGTAACAATCCCACTCTTACTTCTTGGTGCACATATTTTTATGGCAATGAGTGTACATTATGTTTCAGAATGATTACCTTTGAGATTATTTTTTCTTCAATAAGTATTACTCTTTTTAATTAAGATGTTTAATTGATGATTCAGTATTTCGGATTATTAGTTCAGCGTACACTGGCATTTTATAGCGAAATTGAAGATATTTATTATATTTACCTTTTTTTCCTTTGCGCTGAATTTCTGAATTTGCTGATTTTTGATTTGTTACCATCTTTTTATAATGTAATTCACTGAAGTTTAATGCTTTGACCATTAATTATGAGTATAAACACACATTATTCCATTCCAAAGTATGGAACAGTAATAATTACATTTTTTCCATTTTCATAAATTTTGCTTATCTATTACTTTGCCTCATTCTAAATTGTACGGTTCTTTTATAGTTGCTTTGAATTTTTAGTTCTTAGGGCTTTAAATTTTAGATTGCTTAATTATTTAAGTAAAATTTTATTTGATTTGCATAAATATTATGTGATTATTAGTGATTTCCTTAAATATTTAGTTCTTTTTATCTTAATTATTTTGCTTAAGTTTTGAATCTTCCTAGAATGTTATAAGTTTATGAAATTTACTGTGTGTGTTTTTGTTTATATATATATATCCTTATTCCAGTTTCCCTTTTTCTGAGTTTAGCATGTGCTTAATGAAATGAAGTATTTCACAGCAGCTTGCATGACAGTTCAAATACAACACCTTTTAAACAACATGAAAAGGAGAAATGGTAGCCATAAAACTGCATATTGATAGTTTTTCCAGTTCATAAAAATCACTCTTTCCATAAATATCTTTCCACAAAAAAATTTATAGTGTTTCCACATATTTCATGTTTATGGATATATTAGATGTTATTTCAGTGTTTGTTCATCCTATGCAAATCGATTGCGTGATTCAATTTTGTTTATTTTCAAAAAATGATTTAATATGCAAGTAAAGCATACGCATGATGCATCATCTACGTGGAAAGTATTTGAATCTGAATTTTAATACGTCTAGTTTGTATAAATATATCTTAACACGCTGGCGAGGATATACTCTACTTAAACTCGCGTACTTAACTTAAAGTTTTATTTAAATTCGATTTATTTTGAAGCAAGTGAAATCAACATGCAGCAGTGCACCACGACGGCTTCCGATAATATAAGTTTGTACCCCCGGTGGTACATGTCGTCGTAAAGGTGTTAACCATACGTTGTTAATTTCGTTATTTGAAAGTAAGCACTCTCTCTTTTCCCCCCCTTACCTCTAAAAATTGCATGCAGCATATGAAAGTGGTATTGAATAATATTTATAGTTAATTTTTTAAAATTTTAATTAAGGTTGTTAAAATACCAGTTTTTTCCTTTTCTTTTTAGTTTATTTTATTGCTTCTGAAGTATGCGCAAAAAATAAATTAAAACGACTAAACTAGGTGAATAAACTTTACTACCGATAAATTTTAAAACATTTTTTGGGGGCTGTGCGTTACTTTAAAGTAAAGAAATTGTTTTAAAATTTATTGGTTGTGAAATTTATGCACAAAATATTGAATAATAAGTAGTAGCGGTGGATTTTAGCGATAACTTTGGTCGCTTAATATCATTTAATATGAAAAAAAATTGATGCCTCGCTACAAGTTGAGAAAGTTCTTGAATGCATTTTGAATATAAATATATATATGAGCCATTGTATGTATCTAGAGTGTATGGGCCGTAAACGATATTGTGGTTATGTATTTAGAAGTGCTGCATTCGATTTTATGAATTGAGAATTTGTACTGGTGTGCATTTTAATATTTGTGTTATTTGTTTCCTATTAAAAGAACATGTATTGTATTTGCTTGAAAATATTAGAGTAAAAACTTGATTTATTCCGAAAGAATCTTCAGAAGATTAATAGCGTGAACTTTTCCCATATTTGAAAGCCGATTAACCACGTAACTATTTATAACAATGAACATAAACTTTCCCATTTCGAAGATTTAATAACAAAATAATGTACAGCTATTAAATTTTAAAAAATACAGTTTCTTTGTGAAAAAAAACATTTTAAGCCTAACAAATTACTTAAGAATATTTTATCTTATACTGAAATATACACGTTTTAAAGAGAAATACGTTGACCTCAACAGAAAATAATAATAATAATAATAATAAAAAAAAAAAAAATGTCATTATTCGCACGCATGCACTTTCAATGAATGTAACTTTGACAAACTTTTTTAATTAAACATTTAATAATTATAGTTTCACTGGCAGCTCTTTACAAGCCTTTATGATAACCTTCCTCTTTTGGACACATAATTAACTAGTGTTTTTTTTTTTTTTTTTGCACAGTTTCCCAGAAAATTTCTAATGCATTTCAAAACGATTATTTCCTTGTGACAGTTACGTTTCTTAATTTTGGTTTTATTATTCCTCAGACGTGTTGGATCAGATTAAAATTTCCATGACTAGGGGGAGAATGTAGTTGATAGAGAATGTGATACGCGTAAAGAAACCAAAAAATTGGAGCTTTTTGCTTAGAATGTTGAACAACCCAAGATATTTTGAAGCCCATTTTCGTCAAGTACTTTATATTTTCTTTCAAGATAATTACAAAGGCAAAACAAACCATTTTAGATCCTCACAAGCACATTTGCCTACACCTTGGAGGTCTTCATTCAGCCCTAAATCATTTGGGATCCTCAACCATACTTTATTATCAATCGACTGTTTATTAACGTTACATTAAGAAACAACACGAGGTCTATCATGGACCTCGCAATCTTGAACCCTAGTCAAGTAACAAAGACGACATGTGAGCTGGCACATCCTTCTCCTAACTCCCGTACCAAGCGATCTATTAACATCCTGCAACACCTTTTTATTTCTGTCTTTTAAGTGACAGCAAGACACGAACCTACAACTCGACCAAAACAAGGGCCGCCCAGGAGCTCGGGAATATGACCACTCTGCTATCCGAGCCATATTTTACTGTCGGTAAAATGTTTTTGGTTGCAGTTCACGATTCATTGCTCTCCATTTTTTTTTTTTTTTTTTTGCTGTTGTTGTTGAATATCTCAAGTTTTTATTCTTCAGTAAATAATACATTTTCCCAAAATTTTACGGGAGGATCTTAGTAGAACTTGGAAAACAAATACCATTGTTGACTATTAGCTTTACTAATTACTAGATTTTTTTCATGGGATTTAGTCATAATATCCAGCAGAATTCAAAGTAATTATTTCAATATTTACACTACAACTGGTATTCTTTTTATGTTGGAAATGGCTTAGGAAAGTTTGACTGCAATAGTATCTGGACATCAGTAACATTTCCGAAAACTAGACGATTTCCACATTTGACAATTTTCCGGCTGCCCTGAGCGTGAAAACATTTGAACCGCTCCAGTCAAATTGACACTTAGATAACTTAAACAGACGATTCAAATTTGCTTACAATTAGTTCAATTTTTCTTAAAAAGTTACTTTCATTTCTTAATTGCGTGATACGTTTAACTTAAACCATGATTAGTGTTTCTACAATTACTTTTCATAATTATTCATTACATACACAGTTATTGTTGTTCAGTTTTATTTCAGCTAATATTCAAAAACAAGCGTCATTAATTGAACTGAATGTGATTTTGAGCAAAGTTAGCAATCGCTTGCTTCCAGTACTATCCCTTTTGGTTCTTAGATTTTAGTCATTTGCCTCAAATATGTAAGCAACATGTATGCATAATCTAGTTTTTTGGTTTGATTTGACTATTATTTCTATGTATGTAATTGACATACCTGTTTAACATTGAAAATTTAAATTTTCTATTTATTGTACTTTTCTTTAGATGTTTTAATTGTTGATAGATGATGTTATAAAAAACAAGTATACATACTTTATTACAGGATATTATAGAAAGTGAGTATACGCACATCTTTGACTCTTGTATAGTTTTCCCAATTTTAAAAACATAAAAAAAAAAAATTAAAAAAAGGAAATATTGTGAAAAATAGGAATTATTAAATACAGATATGAAAACAGTGAATTTCAACATACTACCTTTTATAGGCGATTGGATTCCCCATGCTATGAAACCTTTAAATCAAAAAATTCGTATAATTTCTACCAAAAGTTGAAAAAAATATTCAGGTTGCTATTTACAATTGGAAATATTTGAGTCTTCAAGGGTAGTACAGTAGTATATAAATTTTAATTATTGGTCCATTTGTCACGTAGTGTTAAAAATGAAGGAAACTATTATAAATCGTTTACATGGAAGTAATCAAGGGCAAGAGCTTTTGGCAGTAGATATTTACCCTATAGTATCGAGGGGAGGAGGCGGATTCTACCATGTAGAGATGAAACTCTGGACCTTGAGTGCTGGCGGCGTTTCGAACCCTGTATAATTGGATACGAAGGAAATTTTCCGTCACTTTTTTTTCAGTGCTCTTATCAACTAGATCAAAAGGGATTCCCACTCGGCCTAGATATTCAGGCATTTTAACTTCTGACGTTGTTGGTGAAGAGTCACCGCAAGCTCCTTATGGTTTTCATCGAATAACTGTAGAACTAAGAATCGGATTCCACTAATTCTTAATTCCTATTACGTAGACCTGTGATACTACCTACCGAAGGACGTTAATAAGAGCTAAAGGGCCGCTTTCTTTCCAAGGCTAATTTAGGGAGCCTTAAGGATCAACTGCACTCCTCTGGGCAATACTCGCAGGAACGACTGTATACTTAATTCGGATTTCGTCAAACGAAATCTCTATCGAAATATTTTATCCAATTTGTTTAATCCTATTATTTACTGTTATTAAGACACGTAAAATACTCTGTTATAATATTTAGTTGCAGAAACGAATAAGTAAACTCTCCAAATTAGTTGTTTATTTTGATTTAGCTCATTCTAAGCTGGAATAAAATGGTTGAATATTTTCTTGACTGATTATTTATTGTGTCACGATGTCTTACTAATAACGAATCCGATTCACTACAAATTATAAATATTTTTCTTAAGTTTTGAAGAAAACTTCTTCATCGACACGAAGAACTCAAAATTTTCATAATATCACAAATACAATTAGGAAAGAAAGACAATAATGTAAGACTATAAAAGTCGGCTGGGGTATGGAGCAACTCCTGACATCTTGCAGCAATTTGCACAGCTACTACTTGTTCCAAAACTTAGCCTATTCTTAACTGACTCATCGATCATATGTTTCAACCAGTAATTCTAAATGATTTTTAAGCCAGATCAGTGTACAATAAAAGTAGGTAATGGTAAGTTACAGCTTTGTTCCCAATCCCCTTTTGATTGCTAGTACATGAACGAGTCGCAGTGCACTGCACTGAGCTCCAAAACGAGTGGTCGTATGTTCCAGTTCGATATGGAAAACTTATAATTTCAAATTTGCTCGGGTCATGACAAGATTAAGGCTCCCACTTTGAATATGAGAACGTATAATTATTCCTGCAGAGTGTCTTAGTTTCCCCCTCAAAGCTAGATTATTCCTATTAATTGCAAGTAATAAAATGCATTCGAAAGAGGATAAATATAAATAAAAAATATTTTTAATCAAGCTCATATTTAAAAATGCATTAAAAGGTATAAAAATTATTTTTATATGTAAGACAATATATATAGTTTAAAAACTGCTGAGATATTAGCTAAAATGCCTAGGTATTAAATTAAGTACCATAACTACTTACTTATAGATGAGATAAAAAAAAGTGCATTAAAGCATTAAGTTTTTACAAAGTATTCATTATTTTACATTTAAAAACGAATTTTAAAATGTTTAAATGAATCTTGAAATAAAAGCTCAATTTTTACTTATATTTAATTCTTTTTTGTCTGGAAATTAAAGACAAAAAAACAAACTACGTGAGCTATACGTATATAAATTTTCAACTGAATTGGACGTTGTTAAAATTCCCCCCAAGTCTATTTGTGCTTGTGCAAACCATAGTACTGCATTATCATAGAAGTTATATATGTATGCACAATTTCAGCTCCATCTGATGGTAGGAAGTGGGTTAAATTTTGAGTACTAATTTTGTATTGGAAAAACATACATACATATGAACATGAGACAAGTTAAATAAAAGCTTGTAGAAAAGAGGAAATGTTTCTGCATTTTTTATTCCTTTTTCTAATTTTCGGAAGTATTTTTAAATATTTATAAAAGGCTTGAAAAGACACAACTACATTTTTTAAAATTGGAGTCGGTGTTTTTTTTTCTCTTTTTTTGTTTTTCAAGAATAAGGGTAAAACTAAAAAAAAAAAAAAGGTAGGGAACTTTTTCGTAGGACCTTTTCTATTGGATTCTGCAAAAGGAAGGGATTCCATAGAACACAGAAATTACGTGTTAGGAGATAATTGACTACATTAATTAAGTTAATCAATTTTTATATTCACACTCAAATTAAATTCAAAGGATTTCGAACGTTATTAAGAGCTGTATTTCTTAAAACCTGAGAAATAATGTTATTTTTTATTTTTGCACTTAATACCCTAGTCATCTACCGGCCATTTTGATTTCGTGGACTTAATGTTAATCCAATGGAATTTCTACTTCCTTCTTCAAATCTTTACTATTTTATCTACTTGAACGTAAAAAAGTGCATCCTAAAGAGCGAAAAATAATGAAAGTTTTTGCGGAATTTCATGTCCTCTCCGATTTCTGAAAATGTTTAAGAATATTTTTAAAGCCGAAAAATCCACAAACGAATCATTAAAATAGAGGTAAAAATATTTTTAAAACCAGGAAGAAAAATGTAATTCCGCAAAAACTTTTATATTATTCTTTTAACTACCAGATATTTTTAATGCATTTCTGTATATATTTGAGGATGGGATTAACATTAAGTTCCCGAAATCAAAATGGGTGGTAGATGGGAACCTTAATATATTAGCCAACAATATTTGCCAAGAGTCAGAACAGAACATTACAATTTTTTCTTGTAGATCAGATTGCCATAAAATTAATTATGAGTTCTCGTGTATCATAAATACTGTCATTGATCTCGATCCACTCATTGTCCATGGTCTGAAAGACTAGACGGCGCTACCTTATTCTCTTAATTCTCATACCACATCTCATTTGACTTTAAGAACTCTGTTCTAATTAACACACGTCAATCTTCATTATTCCGAAGACCAATCTTTGATGGAATCGGGAATCGAGCACTGCCGTTCATGCTCCAATGCACTTTCGGCGAGTAGGAGCGAATTATATATTTTGGAGCTCATATATGGACATATGTTTTGAAATTCATATGTAGCAGCTCACGAGTAGCATAGAAAGCATAGAAGAAGCTAGAAAAACCTTATTACAGCATTTTAATACATTTATCACCGAGCTCTTACAATGTCTTTTTCATTCGCATTCGTTTCGATTCACCGCATGTGCATACAAGACTGGAAGCTGCTCAACATTATTGCATTATTCATAGTGAAGATAATTTTTTACCTGCACGAAATGCACATTCATCTTCATTTCACGTGGCAATCGCACTAGGTAGCTTGTGAGTTTGCTCCCTTTCGTGACAGATACCATCCAGAAAGTGCAACGGCGACATTCGTTTTTACTTAAAAAATGACTCATCTCCACCTGAAAACTTCTGTACACATATGGAAAAAATAACAGCTTAACAATCACACGCTATTCAGAAAAACTTTAAAGCTGATTGGTCCCTCAGATTATCAACAAAAAATTGCTCTGGTACCCGCTAACGAATCGTAACAGAAATGCATATATTAAACGTATTATCTTGCTGGAAGCAATGTATTTTTTTTTAATAAAAATTTGAGCTCCTAAGAATTAACGTGTTACGCAAAACATAGACTTTAATTACTGAGGCTTTAAGGAGACTTAGTACCTTACGAAATCAAAAGTAGAACATTTTGACAAACTTTTTTCAATTCTTCATAAAACAACAATTTTTGCTCATTTCAGTATGAAACTTTGCCAGTTTGTGTAATAAAGTGCATAGTTTAAAATATTGGCTCCAGTTTTGCTATTAAATTAATATATTTTCTTATACAACATGAAATATGCGTACAAAATTTGAAAAATAAATTAGCTTACCTTACGTTACCCACAAGATAACTTTTGAAAGATGTACAGTAGAACCATAATTCTTATACAAAATTAAAGCTAAATAATGACCTTATTCTGTAAACCTCAAATTTTAAATTTATCTAGCATTATAAAAAATTGAAAAATTAAAAAAGTTATCAAGTTTGTATTTAATAACTTTTTTTTTCATGTATCATGTTATAAAATAAATTCTAATCATCCTATTAACAAAATTGAGGTTCACAGAATAAAGATCTACAAGTACAACATTCATGTAAAATTTTAAAGCTCTGCATGCAAAAGATTTTTTTAATCCTGTGGGAAAGTGTGAAAATAGCAAACTGAGAAAATGAGGTTTGTTTACATTGCATTACATAGAACAAGCCACTTTAGACATTTACATTTTTTGTTGCACAGGACGTAATAATTGTCGGATATTGACGCGGTTTGTTTTAAAATGCTCCTAACATTTAGTACTATTTTTTAAAATCAAATTTGAAAACTCGAACTTTTGAAGATACAAAGGTACTAAGTCCCCTTAATCTGCAATGTAAATAATTTGTTAAAGTAAAATAATTGCATTGTAATTGTGAGGCATTCTAGCTATAAGACGTGGAATAATTTTTCTAAATTACGGCGAACAATTTATTGCATAAAACATCACAAGAACAACAATGGTATTAAGCACAGTGATTGGAATTTTAAATTATATAACGTGATCATAAAAGCAGTTTCTGATTGCTGATTTATATATTCAAATTTTAATGGTATTTTAAAGCATTCATTCACACATTTGCACTACAACTATATCGTTTCATCACATATCAAAAATTATTGGTTGTTATTATACGCTTTCCATGTTTTCATTATAAATTTTACATTCGGTCATACATTACAAAACGGTTATAAAATAAGACTACAATGAAAAAAATAACACGATAATAATCACGTTTATCACTCAAAGAAACAATGTGAAAGAAAATTGGGCATGATAGGAGTTCACACTTTAGTAAAAAAACCAATGTGAGCAGAAATAAAAAAAATAATTCTGCAGGTTAATTAGGTGTGTGGTCACCTCTGACTGACAGAAAGCTGCACAACGAATTCTTGCCGTAACATTGAGGACGAGTTGTGGGCTCAAAAAGTTCCAAACATTACGAAGAGCTCTCTTCGGTTTTGGAACGGAGCTTTGTGGGTGTGGAAGGGGTGCAAGTTGACTATCGAGTATATGACACACATGTTCGATAGGATTCAGATTAGGTGAGTGAGCAGGCCTCAGTATGCATAGCATATTTTCCTTTTCAAGAAAGTCGTCAATCAGGCTCTCAATGCGCGTTATGATCCATAAATATGAATAGTGGACTGATAGCATCTCGAAACAATAACTTCATTTCTGTATCTTTTAGTAATCATAGACCCTGTCTTAAAGATATGGAGGCTTATTTGGCCGTCCATTATGATGCTTGCACTCACCCCTTGATGGAAAACGATATATTTCCATGATGCTTCACGGTTGAAAACGATTTCCTCATTCTCACTATATCATTAGCCGATGAGAATCAGTTTCAGACAAAAGCGAGATTCTTCACTGAACAAACATCACCATGGTCCACTATCCTAAACTCTAGTACTGATGGTCTAAATTCCAGTTTAAACGAGTGTTTATATATAAATGTGAGACGAAAGCAAGTATCACTCTTTGTACGCCAGGAACACTTTTAAACTTTTTGGTTGGATCATCCTGAAACATTTTTAACAGTACAGGTATTAAGATCCAGTGGATCTTCTAAATTTGCCCATTTCCTTTAGAGATTCTAGTTATTGTTGTGCTACATTACGTGCATTATAAATTCCTTCGTGCAATAAGTCTCAAAATTTGTTGAAGTGAAACAAAACATTGTCTGCTGCAACCTCAATTTTTTTTTTTTTTTGCAGCTTCCTGTGCGGTTGTTGATTTCACAACATAAAAAAAAGCCAAATTTCGTCAATGCGTCTACAACAATTAAATTATGTTGGTAACTTTTATTTGCTGAAGGAGGAGGTTCTATGAAATCGATAAGGTAAGTATTTAATGAAATACTTTCTTTAGGTACAGGAATTAAGAAACCCTTATCCTTTCTTTGTTTTTTATTATTCAAAATAATACGAATTTGAAGATCTTACGCGGACCAAAATTTTCAACTAGTTCCGTAAGTATTTTTTTATAATTCATAATAAATAAATGTTATTTGGTTTAAGTTCGTCCATATTTATGGAGTTGGTCAAACAAAACAAAAAGTCAATTTCCGATATACCGTTTTTAGAACACGTGTCCGAATTTAGAACACTTAAAAATTTTGGGCGCTTTTCCTTTCTTATACGTTCGAAGGATTTATGTCTTTATGAATTACAATTAAAACAATGTCTCTGATTTATTTTAAATTTTAAAATCATAATTATATACATACTTCGGTTTAAAATCACTTAGTGGAGCAATGAAAACTTAATTTTGATTTTTCGTGTTCCTTTAAAAGTTGAAACGAAGACCTATTTTCTTGAAAGTTTCATTTAATTTCCCTCTTGACTGTCTGTCTCGCAGTTTCAAAATCATCTAATTTATTTACTGATTGGTTGATCCTTTTAATTTTAGGTATCTCGCTTATGAAACGGTCGCGCACATCTGGAGGAAATCTCTGTTTCAATTGACATCATAACGGACATTAGGAGTAATATGTCTTATTTTTAGGCTTATTAAAAGAAACAAAACAAAATCGACTGGATGCCTTTGATTCCATCCCAAGTTTTTTAAGATATAGTTCCCGTTTTCCCTGCCTTGCTCTTGCCTTTCAGCACAAATTACCTCTAATATGGTTTTAGCAAATTCTGCTTTAAAATGTGTATCTTTCATAATTGAATTAATCAGTTCAATTCCTTTAGCATTAGGTTCTGAAGTAAGTCCCCATTCTCCAGTTAGATTTAGAAGATAGATCTTTTATGTTTTTGATAAAAAAAAAAGATTTTTTAAGATGCAGAATAACGCAATGACCCTTGCACACAATATTTCTGCTGCTGTCTGAGAAGATACTTGCATAAGACGATGAAACTCAAACCTTGTGCATCAGGTTAATATAACCAACGCAACACCCTAAAGGCATCCAAAGACTGTTGTATACCAGTTGTGGCTATTAAATAACGAGACTGATGCAGCAAAACATTTTCTTTTGATATACATATTTACTTATCATCACCTTCAATATGCACACTTCCACTATCTATGCTATACTCCATTTGAATCTTCCGTTGTTCGAAACAGTGCTGGAAGTCTTCTGTCAGCTCCTTCACAACGCGTGCCATTTTTTATCACAGCTTTAACGGACCCAAACCTTATTCCTTATAACGCAGATTTCACTTTAGAAAACAGAAAGAGCATGGCTCAAATTCCGGCGAATAAGGTGGATGGTCTAACACTTGTAAGCTGTGCTTGGCGAGAAAGCTCTTGACACAGACAATATGGAATAAGCTGGTGCATTGTCTGGGTGGAAAAATCTGCCTTACGGATTCTTTGTCAACTCCTACTGTCTCGACAATCACATGAATACTTAACTGAGGGTCAGATCGAAACAGATAACTAATTTTTTTGGATATTGTCATCCGTTTCTTGATGTAGAAGAGAGATCTGGGTATGAATCATCTTCAACGTCTTCTCGGTCATCTTGAAAACGCTTAAACCGCTCAAAAACACTTGCACGCGATAAACATTAATTACCATACACTTCTTTCAATAAATTATAAGTTTCGGTAGTGATTTTGCCAAGTTTCTTGTGTGAAATTTCACAAAAATTCATTGCTCACTCATCATTTTCTCAGCAAAACAAAAAAATAACTCTAATACGATTGAAGGGTACGGGTATATACGGATTTGTTTACATACAACAGGGGTCCTGCATTCGAGAAAGAAGGCTTCACACTAAACAGCTGTCGATCGCTGGCATTTGGTGCATGTGTACTTCCTCAGTAGCTGCATCAGTCTCGTTATTTAATAGTCACAACTCGTACACGATTAAGATTGGTGACAAGAGTATCAGTTCCTACCACAAAAAAAGATACCCTTCCGATCGAGCCCTCACTGTGTGTGTGAGAAAAACCACAATACGCAGAACTTGTTGAGAAAAAACTGCTGCAAGTTATTGACAAAAAAACTATTTTAAATTTATCAGGTACAACTCGACCAAAGGGAAGGAAGTGAGCACCAATTTCAGGCATTCCTCTTCAGAGGTTGAAACTACTACCTATGTAAAGGTTTCAGAAGGACTTGAATTCACTTCTTTTTAGTTGTTTATCCACACTTGACTAGTTCTCTCTGCAACTGCCGGCTTACATTCACGACGGTCAGCCTGCAAGTCCATCTATGGTCTATCAAAGCCATCTGTCTTACGTTATATAAATAAAATAATATAGAATAAAAATTATTATTATTTACTGATAATATTTTATTATTAAATAATAATTTATAACTTAAGATTGTTTATTCATTTTAGCTGAGAGAGAGAGAGAAAGAGAGAGGTAACAGGTACCCATAAGTCAGGAGACACAGCTCAGCCTTTCAATTACATCAACAGAACGTGGAACAGAGCAAAAAAGAGCTAATTTTTATTCTGCTGTGAATTTTATGAGCAGGGATATCTAGGGATTTCTCAAGATCATGTGGTATAAGGTGAAGGGATAATGTGAGATATTCAAGACGTCTATCAGTCTAGTAAAGATTATTTCTGAAAGATTTATGATTACGTTAAAATGGATTCCATAGATTTTATAAGCGCGTGATCTAATAAATAAAAGGATAATTTGAAATTGGATCAGAAAATAGAAATGAACTCTTTACTTTTGAGTTATAACATGAGAAAACAAGGAAATTAAATTATTTTTAGTGAAATTATTACAAATTTAAGTTGAATCATATCACACACACACACACACATATATATATATATA
>BMAW01108131.1:6305-17253 GCA_019974015.1 Nephila pilipes | reverse complement strand
TTATTATTATTATTATTTTAAACGTTTATCAGTTACACCTCGATTGGCGAAGCATAACTATATCTGACTCTTGCGCTTTTAATGTCCATCATCACTCACTGAGCCTATCTTTATTACTGATAATTTATTGATCATGGTTGTTTTATTTCAAAAATTCCTTCTTGCGTAAACTGGGTAATCTAGCTAATAATTAAATAAAAGGCTAGCATGTTTAAAAACATCGAAGTGTCACGTCACATACAGGATCACGAAATAAAAAAAACGGTATGGTATTAAAATAAATGAATTAATTAAAATCTATTAAAAGAACTCATGAAATGAGGAAAAAAATGCCAATTTTACAGGTAAATGTTAGATTAAAAATACAATTAGCAATTTTTTCACATTAGTAAAAGAAAATTATTTAAATTTATTAAGTATGATTCTAAGTATGATTTTTGAGTTAATATCTTTTCGTGTTCAAGAACTTGAACTTGGCACTTCTTAAAAGTTTTCATTTTTGGATACATTCAATTTTTCGAATTATTTTGTATAGTTCAATATATATCTAGAGTTTCCACATTTTGCTTCAAAACTGCAAAATTTTAAAAATGGACTTTTTGTGAGAGAAAAAATAAATGAAACTTGGATGCCCCTGATAAATTTTTGAAGAATTTCACAACTCGAAAATATATGAAAAAATAGTTGTAATTAGAAAACAAATGACTTTGCAAAGATAAAATCTTTTAGAAGTTAGAAAGCAAAGGTTTTTTAGAATATGTGAAACGAGCCACACCCCTGACACATCTGAAAGACTATATTTTTCGACATGTGGAATTAATTTGGACTTGCGCAACATCTTTCCAATGTCGAACACATTGTTTTGCGATTGGATAAGGTTGAGAAGAATCTAGAGACATACGAGCATATAACATCTGTAGAAGAATTTATCGCACTGAAGTGTCACTTATCTGCAACATTTTTAATAAATCTCAAGCGCATGATCTGAAATGCTCTCTTGTCCAAATTTTAAGTCATTATGACCTGTACAACACCCTAGACAGTCCAATGAAGCGGAAAGTTTAATTTCTACGAGCCTGTAAAATATTATTACTAGTGACTTTATTATGTCTCAAAACATCGTTCCACTTTTTTCAATCCATCCGTTTTAATCTTGTCTGTCTTGGTGGAGAAAAGTCCACCACTAAAATTTTCTCACTTTTTTTATGTAAAACCAACTTTTTATTTCAGGTTAATATTTGCACATTTTACATTGTATTTTATCTTCCTTAGTATTTTATTCACCATTTTATCATCTTAATATGGTTTTAAAATATTTGGTGATATTTTAAGCAAATGTTTGTGTGTCGCAGTTAAGCCAGATTTCCATCTTGCGTCATAAGCTCCAACATCACTAACTTACATTTGTCTGAAAAAATCTTTCGAATTCCGTTCGAATTTTTCAACTTGAAACAAAGACAAGCTTCAGTTATTATGTCTGACTTGACTTTGTTTCAAAATCTAACTAATTTCTAAGTCCAAACTGCAACTTTTCTCTACTGAAATTTACTGTATAACATAAATCACTTTCATACAAGAAAGAATTTAAAAGCCAGCAAACTAAGTTATATCCGCTTTTCTCCTGTTTTATGCGTTGGTTTTATCGCAGCCGATAAGCAATTTTTCTTTCCTTTTTGATTTGATTTACTTCACGCTGGAGTTCTGTCATATCTTTGCATAGTAGTGGTCGATGTTTAATCTAAAAGGAAAAAAGTGTTCGTTACTAGGACCTTTCGAGGAGATATAGCCCACAGTTCACCATTTCGGTTAAAAGAAAATGAAGGCAAGTTTTCATTCTATCCTTTATTTTTCGGGGATAAAATATTTCCTCTTGATTGTCTTCAAAATGTTTATTTTCATACGATAACAATAACCAAAACAAAATTTGTTCATCCAAACTCCGAAATATTTTTTATATTAGTTGTTTATCTATCTTGCGATTACTAACAACAAAATATTTAAAATAAAAGTGTAAAAAAGGGCATACTTATATTTATTTATAAATAAGAAGAAAGTGACGTTTGTAGATGATCTAATTACGATTAGAATACCGAAGGTAATGGTCGCGAGCTTTTCAGGATTGATGTTCAAGTTCACCAAGAGTTCGAATTCTGATTTCACTTTAGACATTTCGTGAAAAGTTGTTAGCAACTTTATACTTTTAATGGAATGCGCCAAAAGATACCCTACGGATATTTCTTTCTCTATTTTCGACTCTTCTTCTTATCAAACAACTTTTACCCTTTTTTTTTCTGTCATCTAATTTACAAATGCGCTTGTTTGGAGCAGCTGGCCAAATTTGGCCCTTGCGCAATAAACCTCGAATTTCACTGACTCACTCACATCACTTTAAATGGAACAAGACCTAAACAGTTTTTATGTGACTTGGAGTGAAGTCCAAGCAAATGAGGAGTCAGCTCAATTGTTGCCCTCATCATCTGACCACGGTCCAATCATTTAAATTCTCTCAAACAGAAGTGGCTACTGTAAGTTAATGGTTATGCACGCGAACTCGCGGCTGACGATGTTTCCACCGAATCGTGAGTTCTAGAAATATGTTTTGTACATTAATGTATTAATGTGTAAAACATATATCTATCCAAACAAACTCAATCCATATCAATTTTTTTATCAATCTTATTCTTAAATGAAATAAAATTAAATTTCACAATTAAAAAATAAGCAAATTAATGGCATACTACAAGGGGGATCAGCTAGCAAGAATTTAATCATTTCCATTTTTATGTATAAACTAAATAGATAAAAATAATAATGTTATTTATAGATATATTGATGACCTAATCATCTTTAATTATAATGAGAATTCTGATGATTGATAAATTGATCTTTTTATCCTACGTATATGAATTTAATTCAAACGAATAATAATAATAATAATCGATATATTTAGACATGAAATTTGAAATTATAGCTATGTATATTTACAGTAATGTATTTCATAAGAAAGATTAATTTAAATTTCAAGTTTATAATATTTTGTTCTAGAACAGTAATATTTGTACTTATACGTGCATAAAAATTTTATAAGAAAGTGCATACAACGAAATAATAATTTTGTTACACAAAGATCAGATAAATATTTTAACTTCAAGAAATTCCATGATAGTTGTATAAATATAAATATCATTTTTTTTTGAAAAAACACATATATGAAGCATGAAAAATATGTTAATGTATTAATGTTTAATTATTTTAAGTGCTTTTTATCATATATCTTGATGATATTTCAATTTTAAAATCAGTCAAACTTTAAGCTAAGTTTCTTTCTTTTCTTTTCTCTTTTTTTTTTTTTTTTTTGAAGAAAAAACTGTTTTCGCTTAAATATATCATCATAGAATAAGTAGAAGTGGTACAAGTTATATAATAATTGAATATTTTATAAAGTTTTTTTTCCTTAATTTGAAATTAATTTTTCGTTAAAAAATCATTTTCTTCGGAATTCTTAATAATTTTAATAATTTGTATTATTATAAAAGAAATTTTGGACATATCTGAATTATAGGAGAATGACAAAAGGCCTCAGTTGAGAAACTTAGGAATTGATGAGACTATACATAATTATGTAGGTTAGTTTGATCTAAATTTTATTAATAAATTACATACCTTAGAATTTTGAAATATATATGTTTGCAAAGTGCAGGTTTTTTTGATTAAGTTAAATTAGAATTAAGATATTTTTTCAGTATGCAATTCGGAATGAGTTAGAGCCTTCAATTGACTTTTTGATACTAACCATTTTGTTAAACGAGTACAGTAATTTGTGGAGTGGCAAAGGTTAGATCCGAAAGGATTGGAAAAGATTGGTTTTATTAACGTCGCACTAGAAGCAACACGAGGGCTATTGGTTACCGACCTTAATTTTATTCCTCGACCAAGTAACGAGGACGACACCCGAGCCGGCACTCCCTATCCTAACTTCCACACCATGCAAGCGGAAGAAATTTAAGCCTCGACAGATATCACATGCATCAGCCCGGCAACATGGCAGTTCTTTAGTAGCTTCAAGGCTCGAACTCACGGCTTAACGAAAACCGCCTTCCACGAGTCCCCAACCATGACCACTAGTCAACCGTGGCCTAGGTCTATAAAACATGTTTAACCATACATCTTTGTCCATAGCCAGAAACAGCATTTCAAATTACATTATTTCTCTTTTTATCAATATCTTTTTTCATAGGGTTTTAAATTTTTTTTGCAGTTTTAGTTATAATTAAAAAATAACTGTAGTATCGGGATAAAAATTAATCCAGTACATTAATTCATTAATATATACATAATGTAATATATTATATCAATTAATATTGATTTGTTTGGTTTCGGGAAACCATTAATTGAAGTAACCTACAGTATATAAAAGATATTCCATCTGCAGTGATCTACAACATCGGCCTTCGAAAGGAAAAGAAATTATTTAAGAAATATATATCTGTAAATGGTGACCATGCAGAGGGAAATCTTAAAAACTTTTTAATTAAAAATAAAAATAAAGTTTATGTCTCAATTATTTTTAATAACAATTAAAACTTTATAATACATCTTTGTAACACACGCATATATATATATATATATATATATATATATATATATAATTTATTAGAACATGGTAAAAATTAGAATTTTCAAGCTAATGTAATGGAACGAATTGAATAAAAAATTATAAGAATAAGAGGCATTTTTCACAAGATAGTACGTAATATGTGAAAATGAAATATTTAAAGTTAATATATACAAATATATTAAAAATTAAAATAAAATTAGCTCTGCAAAAAATTTTAGAACAAAAAAGAGAGTATGCAAATTACAGGGAAAGTAAGATATTAAACTTTCATGGTCACTCTTAAATGAGTTTCATATAAAGACGCTTATTTATTTTTCATTTCATTTAAATCATATTACGAGCAGACTATGAATTTTACATTATTCTAATACTTCTTTCGTCAACTGTGTATGTATATATATATATATATATATATATCCCTTTACTAATGTTAATAACAGTTATAGTGAAATAACTGATAGAGTTAAAGCTTTGATTAATTAATAGATTAGCTTTGATTAATTAATACTTTGAATTTCATAAGATTTCCTCATTTATTTTAACACTTAATTTTCATAAAGTTTCTATTTAATTTAGAACTGCGATGGTGTTTTTTTGGGAAGATATTAAAAATTGTGTTGAGTTTTTAACGAAAAAAATGTTTTCTATAAAAATCGATGATAATTGTCTGTTTGAAGAAATTTGAAGACAGGATTTTTAATTTAAGTTCTGTTAAATTAGAGCAATGGGAAAATCAATGTGTTGAAATTGATACAAGATGGGTGGAAATATTTAAGCATTTCAAAAATATATGCATTCTTATGAAAATTTAGTTATTCTTGTTGACTTTACGTTGTGGTGTCCTGGAACTAATGCAGCAGTTGAAAGAGTTTTTTCCATTGATAATGATTTTTAGACAAGTAAGAAATCAAGATTGAAAGTTGATATTCTACAGCACTTACCGTAAAATTCAATATGAAGGATATTTCTTACTCCGAAATTTCCAATAAATTGTTAGTAAATTATATATTGACAAAAAAACATTCATTTAACGGGAAAATACTCGTTTAATTAAATAATTAAAAGGGATGTAAATATATTTAGTGCATTTTTTGTTTGAATTAATAAAAATTTCTTTTATTAATACTGAAATTCATTCTTAAATTTTTTCGTCGTCCTTTTCATTGTAAAAAAGTTGTCACCTTTATATACATACATATATATATATATATATATATATATATATATAAATTTATAAAATGTTCAAAAAAAATCTTTTCAGATGATGGTAATAAGTTACATAATTATTGCGTTAAAAATAAAATAGAATTAAAATTTAAAAATTATTAAAAAAAATACTTATAATGTATAAAAAAATGTAAATTTAATTTGGTACTGAATTATAAAAAATAAATTACTCTTCATCTGCTTTTAAATTTTCTCGACCTTACATGAACTGCTTTTGGCTTTTTCCTACTTATTTTATGATAAAAGCGTTTTTGATTTTGAACTTCATTGCTTCTCTAATAAATAACATTGACACAATGCTATTTTAATCATATCTGTCAATCCTCTAGAAATGTACCATCACAAATAGAATGAAAAGACATCAAACACCCTTTGAAATATCTCACTATACCAGTCGAATTTGTTCGCAATTTCACATCCCAGTGTACACATAATATTATCGCCACATTTCAAAAAACGTGATCCTGAAAGGGATTTTTTATTATGAAATTTCCCTACGCGTAGGGAATAGAACTCCACAACAGAAAGCGCGGGTAGAAAAATACCTTTTATAAATCAGATGTTCTTTCTGTGCTCCTCTTTTGTGATACGATTCTAAGTAAGGAACGCTTACGGTTTAGCGGGGAATGAATGAATGATACGACAGAAATTATCGGTAATCCTAACTAAAATCTTTCTCGTAGTTGAACATTAATTCCATCCTTTTATTGTGGTAAGTTTGAGTACAATGTTTCTGATTTAAATCTTTTCTTTAAAATAATTATATATAATTATTTTTTGTTTCCATCTGCCAAGTGAAGACTTATAGTTAATTTTCTTAATTTTTAGTATACTTTTCAGAATATTGTTGGTTTAACTGCTATTTGCATGATTTATGAAAAAAGAATTGTTCCTTTTTGGAAAAACATAGTTCTAAGATTTAAATAGGGGAAAAAAACTTATTAAAAATTAGAAGAATTATTTTACATGAGAGAATCTAAAAACTGTGTTAAAATGTCCAATGTTTTAATTTTATTTTACTGAATTATCCCGTTTTCTGTCTTCAGCTTTTTTTATTTTTATTTTTAAAATTCTGAATTATAATTTTACAAAAATATAGATTTTGAGAAATTATAATCTGCAGTTGGATTTTAAATTTCATTTAAAATGTACCAAAAAAAGACGAAAATAGAACTCTTAAAATTCTGTTTCTTAATTTACTGTATGTTGCAGATTGCTGTTGTTTGTGCTGCCATTTATATGATTGACAAAAAAAATCTAGTTTTTTTAAGGAACATGCTTTTTTTTAATTTAAAACTTGAAACTTTTTTAAAGATGAAGTGCTTTATTTTTTGCACATGAGATAGTTAAATAATTGTTCCGAGTTCATGTGTTAATTATTTTAATTTTAACTATATTTTGCAGAAGTATTCCATTTTCTAACTTTAGATTTTCTTAAGAAATTGAAATTTTACGTCTGAAATTTTTATATCGGGGCAAGATTTTAAATAACAATCGAAGTTTACCAAAGAAAATAATAATAATAATTTTTTATTTTAAGTATTATTTTTAAATTCTTTTAGGATACTTAGATAAGTTTCTAATATGTTTAAATTATTTTCTGTCTCAATGATTAGAATTTTAAAAGTAGGTTTTTCTCGTACGAAATGCTTTCAAATATATTTATAAGAATCGAATTTTTTTAAAAAAAATTAAATCTCAATTTTAACATAAAAGTTCATAGAAAAATGTTATACATTTCTCACTCGATATTTTAATATTATCGCTATCGAGAAATTTATAAAAGGTTTTACTAAAACCTGCGAAAATCTACATTGAGAAAAATCTTGCAAAAGTTTTCCGCAAAGTTTATTTTCTTAAATCGTCAGTTACATAGAATACTTCTTTTATGATATAAATCAAAAGAACAATACTTTGTTTTCAACTTTGTTTTGTTTATGAAGCAATCTCCTGGTAGAGAATATTTTAATTTGTATTTTTTCATTACATTTCCATTTTTCTCTTCCGAACTACTCATGAGAAATGAAAGAGAACTAGTAACAAAAAATAATCAGAATCGTTGCATAATTATATTTGTATTAATTTTTTAATTATTTTTTTCTCTTCAAAGTAGAAAATTTCAGAATTCATTTTATTCTAATTCCTGAAAGAGGGAAATTGAATGAAATACAATATTTATTGCAACAACTTTCTGGAATACTTTTCACAATCAGCTTTTGGAAAATGCATTAATAATGATCTTCCTTTCACGCATTTTTCAGTAAATCTGCAAAATTTATTACTATTATAAATTTTATTTGTCATAATTTGAGAAAAAGGGCTTTTGAATCAATAATTGTTTAAGTATCTACAATGGAAGATAAAATGAAGTTATTGCATATGCACATGAAATAAAAGCTGTCTATTCATGTTATTTATTACTAACAACTTAAATAATTACTTTTAGATAGGGTTTCTTATATCCTTTTCCTAATACGGGAATAAAATTTATAATTTCCCACATAGAGATTGCTTTCGCAAAATCCAGAGAAAACTTTTATTATATTTGAAATTATTGTAAGCTGAATTAACTTAGAAAGGAATGGAGCGTAATACCACTTCTCTTTTGAAATCTTTCATTACATCTCAAATTTTGATAACAAAACAAAATAACATTTTTGGTAAAATTTTTGGGAAAAAATAATTTTTTTTTTTTTAAATATTAATAAAATTTCTTCCCATCGAAAAAACGTGGAAATAAAATGTTAAAATATCAAAAAATGTTAAACAACAAAAAACAATTTCTTTCAAGTTAAGGTATGAGTAAGTTTCATGAAAAAAAAAACATAACGCGAAATAAGAAAAAGGGAATCAATAAATAATCAATTAAAATTCCGAAATCATTGAACCTTTTCCCACGTTCTGTTCAAGAATAGTCCTGCAATTGAGAATAATTCATTCATATATATTTTGTCTTCAATTTGTTTTGTATTATTATTTAAGATTTATTAAGTATTGTATTATTATTTCTGCAAAAATTATATTGTTAATTTATATAAAAAAAAAGGTTCAAGCTTCGCTTGAATCTCATAAAATTAAATTAAAAAAATTATTTTAGAATTCCTGGGTATATTTAAATTAGTTCATTATTCTGCTTGATTTTTGATATTTGTAGTCGCATTGGAGAGGCATTTCAGTTGTAGTCGGCTCATTTATATTATAATCTTAAATACTGACGAAAATTTAATAAACATGAGTAATTTTAATGTGTTCTTTGATTAAATTATTAAATTAAATTTTTTTTTAGTTTTGTAGAATAGTTTCATTTAATTTTTATTACAGTAATACTGTAAATTGACTTTAGATTGAATTAATAAAATTTCCCCATCTAAACGCGTGTTGTTATAAATTATTTTGAAAATAATGTTTAACAACATGCGAATTTGAAAAGTTTTTTCCGTTTCAATTTCTATAATGACATAAAGATGGATTACTGAATTAAAAAAAAAAAATTTGTATTGTAAGTTGTCTTTTATTTTCATTCCTCTAGGATATTTTTATGAAGTAATATTTTATCACTAATATCCAATTACTGGATTTCTAACGAAATTTTGGAATCACTTATCAATTTTTCATCACAATTCCATGAAATGGTGTGTAATATTAATTTTTGGAACGTTTTCTAACAGTATTGAACTAATTATAATTTACATTTATCTAAGAGAATAAATTATAGCAACTTTAAAAATGAGTAATTGAAAATTTTAGGTCATAATAATACATGTAAATATTATTGCAACACAAAATTAAAACGAATATCAATAGAAAAAAAAATCACTAATATATTAAATTTTCTCGTTTTGCTTTTTTTCTGTAAAAACGATAAATCTATTTAATCCAGAATAAAATTTCACTCTTTTTTTATTTTTCTCTTTTTAACTTATAGAAATTTCATTATTTTTATTTATTCCTTACTTCGAGGAGAATTAAATGAATTCTATTGGAATTAATTTTCTTTTACCCCTATTAACATACCATCACCATCTGAATTCCGTTTTGTAACTGTAACCGAATCCTTCCGCCATAATTTGATGAAATGCACTATTCGCTTTCAAATCCATGCTAGTTGCTACAGAACTTCATTGTTCTTGAAGACACGAAGCAGTTATCTATGTAATTTATATGATGATCTTTATGATTGCGATTGCGATATAAAATTCATAGATCTTTTGGAAAAAAAATCTTTCGTCGCTAACAGAGATGAAAAATATGTTGATACACAATTGGATTGTATTCATTAAGATGTCTAGACTTCATCCGTTGAAAATGGAAGGATAGGGTTAATTATTTGATTGATCATCTTTTCGTGATAGCATATGGCGGTCAATGGATTGTTATAAATTCTTCCATTCTATAGAGGTAATAACAATTGCTCGAATACAGAAATTAAAATGTATTTTCGATAGAAATAAGAACCATTAAAATCTGTTTGAAATAAAATCGAATATAGAAATGATGAATTTTTTGAAAAATAAAAATCGTCTGCCCATAGAAACAAAAGTTTATGATTTAATGATCGTATATTATTATGTATTAACCGTTTCCATGACAATAGCATATCCTATTGTTATGGAAATATCTAATAGAAGTGTAATAATAGAATAGAATAATAGTATAATAAAATAAAAACATAAATGCAATTTAAAAAGACAAGAAATATAAAAAGTGAAAAATATTGAATCAAATGCAATGAAATGTTGACTTTGTTTTTTATGTAACATGTAAAAGAACATGATAGAATTTGTAAGAAAATAGAACATGAAATCAGATAATATAACTAAAAAGAATGACAATGTTACACGATATTCTAAATTTTTAAAAAAATGAAGCTCTCAATATAGTAAGAAGCTATAAAATCAATTAAAATCTTTATATTAATTTCCATCTCGAACGAAATGATTTTTTTCTTTTGTATTTTCAATTTTTTGCTTATTTCGTGCAAAATAAAAGAAGGAAATAATTTTTTAATTCTTATTTTTGTGCTATGATTGGATTATATATATATATATATATATGTATATATATATATATATATATATATATATATATATATATATATATATA
>BMAW01108128.1:0-27856 GCA_019974015.1 Nephila pilipes | reverse complement strand
AATTACTTTAAATGAGCAAAAATGACTGAAATATTACGAAAGTATTTTTGAAGAGATGTGGGAAAATCAATTATATTACTTCAAATTAACTTCTATTGTGCTCAAATATTATTTGAAAAATGCATTTAATTTTTCTGAAAGTTAGTGAATCTTTCATTGTGTTAAATAATTCAGATGTTATCGTGCCTTACACTGGTTCAGAATAAATGTTATTTAAAAATGTACAGAAGCTACAGATCTTCATTTAGCCAACTTTACCAGTCTTTTTAAATTAGATATAAAGGTTTTAAAATATATTTGAAAGGAATTTGAGGCTTCACCTTTTATGGATATAAATGCATTTTTGTTTATAAAGAAAGTTATTTATAATGTAACTCTATAAAAATTCACTGATAAAGCAATACTTCTTGAAAACAGTTTTATCCTTCATTATTAAATCAATAAATGTTATTTATCGAAAATTGCTTGAAAACTTGAAACGACAAATTGTTTGTTAATTTTATTTAGCAGAGAAATCTTAACAGCTTCAGTTCTCCAATACATACAAAGTAACAATAAACTAATTCTTCAATTAATTTAAATACAGATAATCGACATAACGGTGCAAGATTTTTCTTTAAGATTATCGTTAAGAAGTTACAAAATTTAAAATCGTATTAATAAAATATTTTTCTATAAACTCCCTTTTCATTAAAGTACATAATAGACTTTGTGAAAAATTAAGCAAATGTAATATGGAATGTATTCACTACTACAGTTGCATTACTTTCATCGATTTTCCTCTATTAAGTGCTTCGTACAAAAATTGAGAAAAATCTGACTCAATTCAAGGTCATTTAATGATCTCAAGAGGAGACCATGAGGCAGCATCCAATTGCCTACCACCGATGTAGTCTATTGCTCTATTGCGTTAAATAAATATAGAACTAACTAATTTTTATTTGTTTCAGTGAAATATCAGATAATCAAGAAGCAACATAGTTTAGTGTTATCGAGCATACCATCCATTTGAATGAAATCATAGCAAGAAGCATTGTATATTTACAATATATTTGTAAAATCTCATATGAAATGATATTTCCTCCAGAGGCCAGAGTCTCTTCATGAAGCATATAAAATTACCCAGATCTTTCAGCCTATTCTCAATTTACCTCTCATAATAACTATACTCAGCAGTATTATGCTGATATCAGTGTCTTTAATTTAAACATTGTGTATTGGCACCTGAATAATTCTTCAAGTAACCACAGACTATCTAGTTATATGAAGAATCCATATTTTGCTTGATCCCCTAATCTATTTATCTTATGCCAGCTTATAAAGGGTATTTCTTATTATATTTTAGAAGAGAACTAGGGGCCAACTTTTGCGTATAGTCTTTAAATAAGGACTTAGGCTCATCGTAATAGCATACGTGACATTTCTCTTGCAATAATGTTTTAAATATCCATGGGTGAGGAATTTCCATAACGATCTTTCATGGTATTGGCCTAAAGGTATTTTCTTGTGGCTGTAATTTTCCGAGATTCTCTCAAATTAGTCTGGTGTCAGTAGTTATATCCTGTCCATGAGATATATTATACCATTTCAGGATGCACCATTCTTAGTTAATAATCATTAATATTTCTACCATACGCACAATGTCCAAATTTAGAATTCTGCCCTGTGCTGTTCCAGTATAGATTATTTACACCAACCTCTCCTTACAACATCGGGTATCCCTTTGCTCAATCGATGATCAAACCATAATCCTAGGCCTCATCAGTGTCATCATATGGTTTTAATCCCACTTTGGAATTTTCACAATTTATGAGACATGCTGTATCCAAAAACTCACATTTAAATCAACTTCTTTAGTTCATTTAAATATTAGAATTTAAAGTGAGCTATCTTAGATTTTCTCAGCCATCTGATCCAGGTTAACTGAAGGCAGTATGTCATTACCCTTAAATTGATGTGCGACATCAGGTTCTGAAACTCGTGAGTTAATTCGAACTGTGTGCTTAGAAAGCTATAGGAAATGCCATGGAAAGCCTATGCACTTGTCGGTACTGAATAGCAGTAACTATAGCTTGAACACAGTGTCATTTGCAAATGGTATAACCTTGTTCCTAGATGGGATATTGACAACATCTATATGTACATCTCATGTCCACAGGTCAAAAGGATCACTGGCTGCTTTTAGTTTTCACCTCAAACTTTTGACACACTTCAACAATCACACCACCGTGCTATATTGTAAACATATTTTCCAGACAAATCGGATATCAACAATTTAATGTTATTTCCAGGATCTTGATAAAGTGCACCACCTGTTTCCTCAATTCATGATACGTATGGTGCAATTACTGGCTGAAAATTTACAATGCATTCATCACATCAATATATTTAAAAATTGTTCTTGTGACATTTAAGTAGGGACCATAGCTCAACTCATTTTGTTAAATTGTTCCACTATTATACCGTTTTATAAGCTCACACCAAGAAAACTTATCCACAAGAGTAGCAGTGCAAGCGTCTGCAACGATATTGGTGCCATCAACTTCACACTTGTGCTGTGGTGGTGGTGACTTATAATGCAACAAGATACTGTTGAAGGATAATGCTTCTTACAATTTTAGAATAAATAAATAAGGGTTTGCGATCCCAAATTGTAGATCCGTGACCATACAACATGTGTCTTAAGTGTCGTATTTCTGAAGAAATGGCCAGTTTCCTATCATATGTACTGTAAGGCTGGTTCAATTTTGTATTGTAAAGAATAAATACTAAGGTACTAATACATCATTAGAACTTTGCAAAGAGCTACCTATAGTTATATCTGATATTCAAAGATATTAAAATGAATATAGTTTATCTTCAAATTAACTGACATTACACAAGGCATGCCCATTTTCTCAGATGGTTGCAAGTTATATTTATTCATTCCTCTTCGATTTATCCATGCGCTTTTCAGTTGACAGTAGGAGCTGTGCTAAAGACATTTTCGATGAATCGGTGGGTAAAATTTAATCCTCATGATTCTCCGCAATTTATCTACCATTTCTGCCAGAGACGTTAGTTTCCTTATTAGTTAAAGGCGTTTATTTCGGGCAGATATAGGCTCATGCATGCAAAGATCGGATCAATCCATAGATGAAGTCGTGTGGACTGATTAATGCAGATGGTGAACTCTAACAAGGTTTTAGGTACGGGCCTGGTTTTCTCGGACGACGGTCGTCGTGATCGGATATGCTGGTTTGAGTCTAGTTCACAGAGAATATCCACAGAACCCTTGAATAGCATTCAAGGACCAATGGTGCATGCGTCTAATATTCGCCTGGAAACCTGAGGTGGTCAAATGGTTTGGGATATGTGGGAATAGAAATGGACGATGAGCGACAAGTCATGAAATAAGATCGGTCTTCTTCAAAATTAATGAGACTATAGGTTATTAATGGGTTGGATCAGGATCAGTAATTTTAAACGTTATGTCACAATAAAGTTCACCATCTGCATGATTAATTTGATTATAATGGCTATGAAAGTATGATCTACCTTATCATTTGGGATGGATTCCAAATATCATTAGGTTTGCTGGAATTGCTACTAGTGTTCAGGTTCCTGAACATGAGACGTCGTGGCGTTGTTGCAGAGTATTGGTTTGTCACGTGGCATTGTGTTTTCAAAGGGGTCTAGAATAAAGGACGAAATGGTTAGTTTTCAGTGATCCTAAGATGGACTCGGACAAGTGTGCGTTCTGATGCATCAGCAGCTTTTGCCTCGATCTCAGAAGCTCGGGTGAACTGATCTGGGTGAAAGTATAACATTCAACACTAAAGGGATAGTTCGCGGGAGTTTTTCAAATCTCCGGCGGATGGTTATGTTGATGTTCAGTTCAGAACTCAAAGTCAGTTTTGGAAAGAATACCGGATTTTATTCTATTTAATTTCTTAAAATACCTCTTTCAAGATATCACAACCACACGGCACACACTTTTATTTTCCCTACCCAGACACACTGCACAGAGCAAGGTTATAAGGATTTTATTATGATCTCGTTTCAAAAACTCTGGTGATCGATGTTTCGAGGCCAGTGAGTCTAGATATTCTTTCAGACATCCTAACCAGGAATATTTGCTGATTATTTTGTTTAAAGACAAAGGTCATAGATTCGTTTGAGAAATCTGGCATCCTTAATAGCTAACTGTAAAGAGTTTCAAACCGGTGAATATATTTCTAATTTTATTATTTTTGACAACATTCCTTGGATTGCATTCGACTTTTGCTATAATAAACGTTGTTTCTGTATGAAATAACTGTTTAAACTATAATATTTCTAGATTAATATTTTAATTATTATAATGGGATAATATGAATATATGAGCATTAATGTAAAAACTTCATAGTAATTAATTTTCTGTTTGTATGTTTTATAATTACAGTTAGCAAGGCAGTGAACGGAAGAGTGAATGTATATAGTTATACATATAGTAACTTCTTTATTTAAATTTTATTTTACATTGTTAAAAATTTGAAATCATCTATTTATTTGCATCGTAAATAATATGATGAATCCATAATATTTTATATTTTATTAACACAGCAACTCAGTGTTCAAAATGGGGCTATTTATGGTAATGAATAGAAATGTAATTATTTTTATTTGAATGCATAGTATTACAACGAAGCTTTATTATGTATTGTACTAAGTTTTATATAATTTAAAGTGTATATAAATTTTTCCTTTACTTTGGCTTCCTATTCACATTAATAATATGTACTATATTCTGTTCCAGTGATCTACTCACTGCAACTTCTATATAAGTGTCAATTTCTTGAAAATATATAGGGATGTGTAATTATTTTCAAAGCTATTGTGTTAGTATTTATAGTTATTCATAAAACATATTTTGACCATAGGTTTCATTATTTTCTATTGAGTGTAAATTTGGTAGTATCTTAGCTTCTAGAGGTCGGTATATTTAAATTCTGATTCTAGTAGAATAATTGATAATTCTAAATGCAGTTTAAGTATCAGATGGATTGTTTACTACAAATAGACACATAAAATTTAAATTATAGGTATTAAGATATTCTAAGGAGAATTTGAGTTGTTCCTGTCTTTTCTATTTATCCTTATTTCTATACAATACAAAGAAAGAAAGAATGAAAAATTAAATTAAACATTAACTTGAAACTTAATGTTTTGTGAACGATATTTATTTTATAATCGTTAGGTACACTTTAATCAAACATCTTAAGAAGACTTAAATTGTATTTCCTCTTAAGATTCAGTAAATGTGTGTGGAAAACTAAAACAGAATATTTCTATTTTCTCTTATATACTACATATTTTAAACTTCATACATAATGTGTAATGATAAATAATACTTTCCCAGATGGTTGAGTATTAGTGTATATACATACATATTTCAAAGTGCTCAGAAGTCTTTTATCCGAATCTTAGAAAGGAAGAAGAAAAGGAGAACACTATGCAAAATATATTGATATGAAAACTTCCTTAATTGAAAGTTGAATTGCTGGAAAAGAATATAGCATAATGTAAGGGAAGTCACAAAGAGTTGTAAAATTAAAATTAGTGTAACAAATTAATAAAATAAGATCGTTTCCATTTTCTTTCTCTTCTTTCATTTCTGATATTCTTTCTATTAAGTGTAAAATAAGTGAAATACGTTTCTTAGGGAAAAGCGCCACATAAAAACCAAACTTCTGAATCAGAGTGTTTCTAATTTTAAAAAGATAAAGAAGAATATCAATTTTAAATTTAATATTTATAAAATATATTACTGCATTTAAAATCCGAAGGAAATTATATATTAGATTGGTATCCATTCAGAATTTCTTTTCACACAAAAGTTAATAACAAAATAGTTGTATATTTCCTTTGCTTCCATGAGGCAAGTAAAATATCTGGCACAACCCCAGCTGGTTCTAAACAATGAAATATTATTGGTATATTGTGAAAGAGAAGAGTTAGCGTTTGTCATGTTTGCAATTCTGATAGGTGCAAGAGAAAGGAAAATCAAAATGCAAAAGTAGTAGCCAAAGAACACAAAATGAGTTCAGAACTCTTTCTCGAAATTCAGTAGTTTGTTGATGTCGTTAACTCTCCAACAAATCTTAGAGTAATGTTGTATCAAACCACCAACATATAAACTTTTAGAGTTCAGGAAGTTAAATCTGAGTAGTTTATACAACAGGCAATAAATCGAATAAAATGATGAAAAATGCTAAATTTAATAAAATAATAATTTGAAATAAATTATGTTTCATTACAAGAAAATGTTCTGGAAACGTCAACAAAAGTAAAAACGTAAACAGTGGATAAAAGCAAACAGGAAATGCTAAGAGGGTCGACAAATCTAGCAATTCGAAAATACGTAAGGAGAGTACAAATAACCCTTTGTGATTCATTATTAAGGTAATAAATGGTACTCTTATCATTTTGATTCTTAGGTTCTTTATTTGATTGTTAAAATTTTAAAAATACTTATTGTAATGAGGGGCATTTTAATTTGCAGCACTTTAGTGACTGTAATATTTTATCAAAATGCTATTTTACATGATTTGGAAATAATTGTATAAATAATTATTTTATATTCATTATTCGCTCTAAAATGGAGTTTAAATACTTTAATTAATGCTATTTAAATAATGATTTTTGAAATAGATCTTGGAATTTAGGTTTCAGATATCATAAATTATTTCAAGGAAATCTGACAGTATACTTAGTAGTCATAGTAAATTTTAAAATTAATATTACTACTTTTCACCTAAATAATACTAAGAGAAATATGTAGAACAAATCTTATATTTAAAAACAAGAGAAATTAAGTACTAAAGCAATGCGCTGTACTATTATTGAAGTAGTCAGAAACTATTACATTTTATTCATTATGCTACATATGCGTTTCAATGTTGAAACAAATTGATATATTACTCCTAAAATAAAATACAACCTTAATTGACTCATATTTCTTTCTATCAGTGCAGTAAATATTAAAGAAATTTAGAAGAATTTTGTCCAGACAACATAAAGCACCTGTTTCAGCTGCCGCGTCGGAAACCGCTGCAATGATCACTGACGGTGCGGGATGCTGCAGATTATTACTTTCGTGCGAGGCGTTTAGTCTTGTAACGGATCCGCGATGCCTGAATAGCGGTGATATCGGTCTCTGCGTCTAAAGCCACGTGGTGATGTTTATCCTCTCAGAGATTAAGAACACGGAGGCGGCACACGTGCTGGGTTTAAGCGTTCTGTACAGCCGCCAAATCTATCGCGTATCATATTGCATAATAGTCAATTGATAATGCCTATCCTACAGGCAGCAGTGCGGGACGATAAACCTAAGTAATGGAAGGCAGGATAATATCAGGTCAATTCAACCATTAGCTGGGCTCCTCCTTGCATGCGACATAATGTGGCATAACACAATAAGCTTTCTGCCACCATAATTAACCCTTTCCTTTGTAATTGCACTCAACCTGCTATGTTCAAATGCGCTAAAATGTGATTGATTTGCATGCTTTATTTTTGAACCTGTCATATAAATTTGATATTCTCGTGTCTCTTCACTTGTAACCATTTTAATTATTAGCAATTAAAATTAAGAAATTTTAATTTCTAAGTTAAACTAATAAGAGATTATTAAAATGTTTACATCATCTGACTCGTGAATAAAGTCAAATTGTATAAAGTTTCGAGCATGCTGGATTAATTTATATCTAGCATGCTTAACATTTCTATACAAATTCTCATTCCTCACATGTAAATTTATTACGTAAATATTTTAATATTTCGTCCCACGAAAAGTATACTTGTATTATCATATTATTTTGCTTAATTTGAACCAAATAACTATAATTTATAAATTTGATATCTTTTCTCTGTGGCAGAAACATATTAAAATATGAAAAATTTGAATGCCAATTATAATAAGCATTAAAATTTAAAACTGTATTAAATGTTAAATATTTTGAGGTTCAATTATGTTTCTGAGCATTTATTTGTATTATGAAACAGAATTGCGTATTCTGAAATGAAACTTTTAACAATTATGCTTGCTGTGACATAAATAATATGATAACAAAGTGTTTTCATTCCGCAATATTTTATAATTTATTAAATTTTTATGATTTCTTATATAAGTTTATCAAAGAACACTTTATATCATATATCATTTCTTGCAATTTATCTACATATGTTCAAAAACGAAAATCCTTTACTCACCGATTTATTGCGTTTAACAACAAACAATTTAACAGTCGTATGACAGATCAAAATAAAAACTGTATTGTTTAATGTAACAAATTTTGTCATAAATAGGAAATAGTTTTGAAAAATATTACTTCAAAATCAGGTGCCTTTATAAATTATGTAGCTTGTAATTAAAACATATTAAGTAATTCTCTGCAGCTGGTAATGAGATATTTTGCAATGATTATTTGTTTGAAAATGATGAATATTTAATCAAATGTTATCAGTCACAAAACATTTTATTGATCAAGTGACTGCTAGCAATTAATTATCTCTGCAATTAATTATCATTCTTTTAAAATGTTTATTTTGCTTTCAAAATTTCAATGCGAATCTGAAAGAATGCGACTGACTTACTCAGGATTCACAGGAAAATTTCATTGATTCAGGATTTAGTTCAAAACAAAGCTTTAAAGTTATGTTCTTTAAAGATAACATTCCTTTTGTTCATTAATTGAAATTCTTAATTGTGACGGAAAATCCATACTGCTTTCATTTGAAAATTAATCTTGAAAATATCCATCATTTAAAGTTGTCGTCATCCTCTCAAATATTTAGAATAGTAAGATTTAAGTGAAAAACTTTTATACTAAAATTCTAGTAAATTAGAAAGTGAGATAAGTTTTCTTTGATAACAAAACAATATTCAAATCCTTTTAACATTTTTAAATTTTCTATTCTTTCAAAATATAGTGTTATATTACTAACATATTTTTACCAACAACTATTTCAGATATTTAAATGAAGAGATACGAGGGTAGGAAGGAAATAGTGCTACTTTTATTAAATTAACATAAGTTGTCATAATACAAAGTTGGAACAGGAAATATTACACACACTCATAAGTGGAAAAACTCCTCTTTCTACAGATAGATATTTCAGTGCTAAGCATCAAATATGCAAAGAGATAATGTTAATTCACTTTCTCTAATTTTAAAAAGGTGCAATTTGAATTAAACTTAATAATTCTTAGAGATTTTGTGGTTGATTTTCCCTTAATAAAAATTCATTTTTCATCTTTAAACAAAGATACATGTTATATTTATTTTTGTCATGACATAGTTTTAGAAACTTGATGAAAATAACGAAAAATGCTGAAGTAACATTAGAAGAAAAGTAGCTAATATTGTAGTAAAAATTTGTTCAAATTCCTCATTCATAAGGAACAACAAAAATAAGACATCTTCAAGTAATATGATTAGCAGAATATACTGTGTTAATGAAACAAGTAGCGTTCAGGACTTGAGGAAATAAATTTTGTAGAAACAAAGAGAAATAATTGTGATGTAAAATGGTGTTTGTCACTTTCAGTGGTCTCAAAGATAGTAGGAAATGCATCGTCAACTCCCCCTCCCCTCAGCCTGGAAATTAGCCTCACACTCCTCCTGAATACTTTTACACACACGCAGAAGTATACCCACATGAAGTGAAATATCTTCTGGAAATAAATTTAGCTTTATTCAACAGTTTAAGATAGAGATCTATTAATGACATATTATTCAAATAACAGTTTAAAATTGATGTTTAAAATTAATAATAATTTATTCCCATTATCTATATAAATAGATGCTTTAACAGAAGGTATGGAAGTGGAAAAGATATGCTTCAGAACTCTACAGAAATTATCAATAATTAATACAATAACTTTTGTCTAATGGTCTTATATCAAGTAATTTTATAGCTACAGAGTTAAAGTGATTTTAAATTATTTTAGTATATTAAACACGTGAGTTGTACTGTATTGCAGATATTTCTTTTGGTCGCTCAAATTGGAGTCCTTTATTTACATCAGAGTTACAGGATTTATCTACATGATGTCTTGAAGGAAACCTATAACTGTGACGAAAGGTTGAATCAAGCTTGTGGGCAGTGATTAGCCCTCTCCGCCCATCAGCAGTTTTCTCGGCTGTGAATGTGAGAACTCTTCCCTTTCCCAATAACACAGCTAACCTTCAATTCTGCTTCGCTACTCTTCGCTGAGGGTGGAAAGCAATTAGCGTGATTTCGAAGCATAATATGTCTTTATGAGTTCAAAATGTTTCCGTGTTATTTTCAAGTTGTTACCTGCTTATTACAGAGAATTAACGAGGACTAAGGTTAGACACGTTTAGTACTCTTTTCTAGCCTTATGTTGGTTCTCTAAGCACTGTATTGATAACGAAGTAGTTAGAACAGGAAGTTATAGAAATTTAAAACTATTTAATTTGTGAAGACAACTTTCACAAAGATTACAGTATCAAAATCCGATTAATCTTTATTCTATTTTTCAGAAATGTTTAGACATTTTTAAATTTAATTATTATAGTATTGGATTATGAATGAAGATACTTTACATAATTTAAAATCATTTCATTCCATATTTCTAAAATTCTTCTGATACGTTTGTAATCAGCGATATTAATTACAATAAGTTTGAAATCTAATGAAAGCCCTACAATTCCCAAATTTGTCTTGCTTTACCTAGTTACTTCTTTTCATGTTCATTTCTGAGACACATTCATAATTAGAAATGTACCATGAATAAGTACATTCTCTAGAAAAAGAAAATATGAGTATGCAGTCATATCATTTCACTTCAGACATTTTCTCAGATATAGATTTAAATGAACAAAGGTAAATATTTTTGATTACGTGTTTAAATTAAAATGTAAAACTTTAAAAACTTTGAGAATTTTAATAACTATGGAAAAGAAGTTGATAGAAAACTTTCCTGATAGTAGTTTTAAGCTAATATCTCTTAAATTTGATTTCCAGCTAATTTAACTAACTGATTCTTAAATAAATTCATAGTAATGGATTTTCAAAATCAAATTATTTGTGCTAAGTGAATTCTTTGAGGGGATTTTAAATTCATTCTATAATTAACATACAGTAACATTGGTTATCAAATTTCTGATTACGTATCACAGGTCACCTACTAAACTGCAGAAATACTTGAAAACACAAATGTATCAAAACTATAATTTGTTCCAAACAGAAATTTATGTATGCATTGTGTTTTCTTTATTAGAATAAATACATTAAATAATAAATGGTTAGATATATATTACATGTAATATATCAGTTATTTAATATTATTTACAATCAACTATAGTGTGTTGAAAATTATTTTGAGTTTGGATTAGCTCTCAAATAAAGTGAATGCTAGTTGTGACTATCAATATCATGTAACTATTTATTGGCATAAAATAGAACTATTTATAATTATATTTATATATCTTTCAAAAATAAATCATTCGCATATGCCTGAAAATGATAAAGAAACGAAAATATTTTTAAATTATCCTCGTCAATTAATGGAGATATGCAAAATATATCTCCACTGAAAAAAAATTATCATTCATATGCAATCATAAATACGAATTAGAACCTTAAGCGAAATATCAGAATAGTTTTTCTCGATAATTTCGAAGAAAAGGAAAAACCTGACTTCCTCAAAGGCAATATTCTCTATTTTCGTCCACTTTCAAGAATTTAAAGAAAGAAGAATGCGAGTGAAAAAGAATAATCCTGAAAAATAAACATTTAACGACAATTGAAGAGAAATAAAGCTTAATTTCTATGCGAGCAGAAATAAACTGAATATAGAAAATAAAATTTTCACTTTTTTCAAGAAAAGAAAATAAAGTCTTGCAACTAATAAGATTTTGAAAAAAGCATTTTTAAGCAACACAAGAAAATAATTTTATTGTTAGCTTGTTATTCATTTTTTATATCGGATACTTCAAGTCATTCTTTGTGAACTAAGCCATCAAATTTACAACTAAAATTTTGAAATGAAAGGTTCAGAAGAACAGATGTTTTACATTTGTTTCTTTATTTGAATAAACTTTTGTTTAAATTTGATAAAACAGCAATGATTATAGGAGAAACGGAGACTG
The DNA here is from genome assembly GCA_019974015.1 of Nephila pilipes. Lineage (NCBI taxonomy): Eukaryota > Metazoa > Arthropoda > Arachnida > Araneae > Nephilidae > Nephila > Nephila pilipes. Next base: position 15,716 of record BMAW01108128.1, on the reverse strand, counting down.
AAAATTGTCTTCACTAAAAGAGAAATATAGTTTCTTTAAATGTTGTATCAAAAATAAATAAAAAAAAAAAACCCGTGAAAAATTCATTTCATATGTAGAAAAAAAATCTAATTCTACATCACATATAATGTTTCGAGAAATTTTGTTTTTTATTTATTTAAGGTGAACATAAATAAACTAAAGTTGCGAAAGTGTTTGAATGCAATAAATCTGATAAAACAAGAATGTTAAAACCTTCCTTTGGACAAATTCATTTAAAAATGTGTTTATTAAAATCACTATTTTCAATAGAATCAGTTTTTTCATACATTATATGGAACAATACGGTAGGTGTTTGTAGAAATTTATAAACTTCACAAAAAATGTAATAAGCTATGATCGCTAAACGTAACTGGCTACATTTAATACGTGAATTTTACCTAAAATTTAAATTTTTTTATATTACCATTTCAAAACTAAAACTCATTAGTTTTCTTAAACAGCTTTTGTTTTGAGTCTAGTATAAGTAGAAGCGAAATTAAAACGATCTCAAAATTACGTCTTAGCTTTCAACCTAGCTGGATGATTCTCTTCAATGCCATTTAAATGACCGGAAGTTTTACGATTCTTCTAAATTTCATAGTAATTTATGTGAAATAATACGTATTTTTATATTGAAATTTTTGAAAAAATATTCAATAAGCAAGCCATAACATTTCAAATTACCTTTCATGAATTTCTGTGAAAGAGAATGAAAATAAGCAAATATCTCTTATTGTTGCATCTTCGATTTGGAAACCGAAATTGCTAATAAGCTATTTAAATTATACTGTAAATCTTTTCTCATAGAATAATCATTACTTTTTTCTGAAATATTATTAAACAAAGTAAACTTTTTGATAGATAGTGTATAGATAATTTTTTAAATGAACTACAAAACTATGGGATTATTATTAGGCCCAACGTAGGAAGTGTGTCAGATATGCAGAGTATCACAATTGCTACATTTGCCTATTGTTGCTCAAGTTAGGGGAAACCAATACATGGACAGTGACCTAAAGGTGAGCACAGTTGGTGTTAAAGGAGCTATTGCTTCAGGAAACCCTTATAAGTTTGGTTCTACATACAAATATAATAAGTATAATCAAACCCATGTACATGAAATTATGTGACCAAAACTTGCTCACTAAATATCATGGTCGTTCCAAAAGGCCAATATAAGTTTCAACAATATCTTATCGTCAGTATTACCGAAAAAAGGTTTTTGTTGAAACACAAATACATCTAGGATCATATATAGCTTTTACCAAATTTAATGAAGGATTTTTTGAATTATTATCAGTTTTAGAGAAATTAAAAATAATTCCTGATCAATATATACTGAAACAATACAATAATATAAATGAAATCGCATCGATCATTCAAAGCTTATTCTTGGCCTAAAACAGACCAGAAAAAAAAATTCAGACATCAAGATAGAAGAAAAAGTGTTGCACATGAGAAAATAAAGGGCGTTACTTACAAATGTGAGTAGGGAAGGTAAATATCTATTTCTTAATTGTTTAGTAAAATAAAGAAGTAAACTTAAATTGCTTTTTACTGAAATACAAAATTATTTAAAATGTTGCTTATTCAAAACTTAATTTTACAAACTTTATTTGAGATATGTATGAAAAATTTAAAATGTACATTATTCTTAGTATTGTTAAGCCTGTGAACAAATCATTTGGTTTTTAAATCGATGCTATTTAATTTAAGGTGGTTTTTGTACGATGAAAACAGTAAATTTGTTCTAAAATTTACTGGAATTATTGCAATAAGCTAAGTCATTTCCAGATTTAAATATATGTCTCTGAATTTAGTTCATTTTGCTAACCTACGTCATAGATGTTTATCAATATTAATATTTGAATCAATGCAATAGAATTTTTTCTGTAGAATGTTTTGCGTTTGGGTCAAATTTCACAAAATGTCTGCTTAAATCTCTTAATTTAGCAAATTTTACCGAAATAAATGTAGTATTTTTGACATATTTTTATTATTTTAAGTCATAATCTTTATACAAATATGGTGGAAATTAATTTAATTACTTTTTTTTTAAAAAAAAGTTGCATTCAATGCAATCGGATATCTTAACATGAATTTTAGATTCGACGGAAAAATTTATTAAAAATATTAAATTTTTATTTTATTATATGTTCAAACTTGCTTTATTACTACGAATCAACGATATTGGCCATGGTAGCTAAGTAATGAAGTTCACTTATGGCGTTATTTCAGTCCTATTCTAGGTTCAAGCCTTCAGGCCTCAAATGACTAAATTAACTGCGGGGCTGATGCGCGTAAAATTTCCCGTTGCCACCTTTGGGTGCAGTTACAGTTTGGAGAGGAAGATGGCTGTTAAGATGTCATCCTCTTCCCTTTACCAAGGCTCAAAACTATGAGATTACATTGTCAATAGCTCTCATGATGTTTCTCAGTGCTAAGTAAATAAACATTGGATCGATAGTCACTTTTATTTCGATGTAAATGTTCCTAATTTTTGATTAATTGCTATAGTAATGCACAGAATTTATAAACTGATAAATTCTAGAACTTAAGCAATAAAATAAAAAGATAAAGAAATAGAGAACTCTATTTTTAACAATTTAAAGAAGGCATATTGTTCGCATCTCTGTCACGGGTCTATCCGCAACCTTGTCACTAACAGTCCTCTTGGGGAGTTTTCACTCCTCAACAATTATTTGTATTAGTGAGCTTCCTCCGAAGAAGAGAACTGAAATATGCAAATTAAGACTGATATATGTATATATAGTATAAGCTTTCAAAGGAAGGAAGAGAGGGGGGAGATTGGATAGGATAGACTTCTAGCTGAATTGTTTTGTAGAGTGATTGATAAATAAACTAATGGTTTTAGAGATGTCGACCCATCCTTCCGTAGCTTCCGACCCTATATCATTACATCTCCTTCGCGAACGATTAATCAGAAGCCTTAGCAACGTGGTTCTATGGAAAAACACCCGTAAGGAGAGAGATAGAGTTATTTTGTTAGGTAGTCAAAGGTGTTGTAGCCTGGGAGTAGCAACTGTAGGTATTTATGAGAGTATTACTAGCCATTTGATATTAAAATAAATTTTTAATTACACTTTAAATGTAGCAGTTCATTTCAATACATCTTCAAATCCTACAGAGACATTGAATTAGTGTAGTCGATATGATATAATGGATTGTCAGTCTGATCAGGATTAAGACAATTTTGAGAAAATTCTGATACCGTTGGTTTGCGAATCGCAATGGCCTTTCCATTGCAAAAGAAGAAATTAGGATTTATAAGTTGTCGCTCGAGAAATTGGCATCCAGAATGTTTCAGATATGACAATAGTTGTATTGAAGTCTGCTACATTGAAAAGTGAAGCGTATTAGAAAGAGTTTATCAGAAAACTGCTATATGTATGTATGTGTATATGTATATATATATATATATATATATATATATATATATGTCGTACTTTAAATATACACATACTGGAACAGTGCAATCCCGCATCATCTTCCCGGTCTATCGCTCAGGTGATGTCCAAGATTCGAAATTAAGAGGTATCCCGTAAATAGTTCTCTTGTAGTTTCTTAGTGTAATGCTAATGGGGCGTATCACTGAGTTTAAGTGCAAATTCATGTTTGTATGTCTGATAAATGATGTATAAAATTTTGAATAATCGTGGAATTAATAAAGATATAAAGATTATAATGTATGGTAAATCACGTGCAAAATGCCAATTAGAATTTGTAAACAAAAAATGTTATAAGGAGCTTATTTTCAGGAGTAAAGTAGAAAAAAAATACTTTTGATATGAAAGGGGAAGATTTGCTTGAAATTTATACTATTACTTCATTAAGCACATTAAATTGATTAAAAAAGTTTAACTTTAATGTACGGTTAATTTGTGAAGATAATATTAATTGAAGAAATATTTTGAACATTTCAGTAAAGAAATAAATAATTATAAGCAAAGTATTTAAAATGAATATTGTATCATTCGTAAGAGTTTGAATTAAACAGGACTCATCCATTTACATTTCTTGTTTTCGTCGAGTTTCCTCAAATTATTACTTTTTAAACGTAGCACGCTTTCTCCTTTTTAAGAATTACTCCATGCATATGTAAATGATATAGTCATATTTTCCAAGACATTTCAGCGAGTATTTGCAATATTTGGATATCCTTTTATCAATATAGGATTAATTTATCGGTCGAATAATGTCGAACTAGAAGCAACACGAGGGCTATTGCGACTAACCTCATAATTTTGAACCTTGATCAAATGACGAGGTCGACACATGAGCTGACATCTCCTCCCTCTACATGAGCCCTCTCCTAACTTCTGTTTGACCACAATGGTAACCATTTTATCGTTAATTACAACAATATGACATTGGATGTCTAAAAGTACAAAATAATCCGGATCTGGAACAAAATAATTTTAAAAAATGTTATAGATATAGTAATTCTGAAAGTTAGAAGTATTAAAATTGAAAGAGAATTTTCATGGCGAGACTATTTTGGACAAAATGTGGATAGTTTTAAGAATTCAAAATTAAAGTTCGTGATATTTCTTATTTGATGCAACCTTGTTTTATAAAATATGTTGGCAAATAGATTACTTATTTAATTATATATATATAAATATATAAATAACAATAGTTTTATTGAAAAAAATAACTTAAATGCAAATATTATACTAGATACTTTGCAAATTAGTTGAGTTTTATTTATGTTATTTAATTTAAAATATCATTTATTTTCAGTAAGACTATACAAGAAGTAACTAAAATATATTACATTTTTTTTTATTTCACATTCATGGCCTTAATAAATCTCTGTAACTTTCCGATTCAGCTGTTTTGTTTTTGGAAGTATTGCTGAATTATAGGTCACAGGAAAAATCGGTAAATTTGAAATAACTTGTTGAAATGGTCATTAAAACTCAGAGTCTTGTCTTTCTAATGAATACTAATTTTTTGTAACTAGTTTTCGTGTTACACTTCGCATAATTTATAATTAGGAAGTTCCATAATATCCCCTCCAATAATTACTGTGTCAATATCTTATGTCAGTTCTCTAAGTCAATATATTTTTTATGTCGAATTCTGTTGTATTTCATCAATTCCAACCAGCATCTTTGAATGGTGGCATTGTTACACCGAAAATGCTGAGTAGTCTTATGATTTGACCCTTCTGGTTTATTTAACTTAAATTTATATTTTAGCTTAAATGATGCTCATGATTACTTTGTGTGCGATCACGATTGTGAAACAATTATATATTGAAAGTGATTAGATAAAATAAATTTTGAATTCTATGTTTAGGAATTAGGATTCAAACTCTTTGAAGCATATTTTACCTGTTTGAATTTACAATTTTGGATCTATAACTATAAACATATAGGCTTCTAAAAATTTTATTCAATTACATGCTAAATTTAAAAAAAATTATATGTCAAATTTCGTCACTGTCAAAAGTCTCCTCAAAGTGTATCTTCTGTAACTTACGGCAACATATGTTTAATATATAATCAATGAAATTCCATGTAATAGTCTTTAAAAATAATATTTAGTATCTATATATAACAGAACTATAACATAGCAAAATTGAAAGGACATTTTATTAATCTTACGAACTGTAAAATAAGACAATAATAATTAAAACATTAGCATATTTATCAATTAAATGAAAGCGCTGGAAAGAATAATCGCCTTTAAAAATCGTAAATTACGCTGTTAAAGATCTCACAATTTTTCTCTTTGTGCATTTAAACTGTGATTAAGTGTATTTGGAATCAAATAATAATTAATTTCTGAAGTTTTTAAATCTCTAACGGTTTTTTTTTTGTTTATATTTTAGTTTCTGCTATTTACGTTGTATTCAAAATTTCTCAAGCTTCTTGATCTTTATTACCATTTTAATCGGAAAGGAAAATCTGATTATATTTTTTTTGCGTGTGTTTGCTTATGAGATTGTTATTAATGAGTGCCAATGGGAAGATATGTAAGAATGAAAACTAGGTAAATAAACACATCAAATAAAAATATTGAGACTGTGAGTATTATTTTTTTTAAAAAAATTATTCATCGTTTTCTTATTTTGTTGTATTAGTTTAATACTGTTTGGTGCTGGGATCCTTCAAATACAAGATGATTAGCTGTTATTAATGCGTTTGGGAATGTGTCTCTAGTGCCTTTTACTTTATTATGTTTTCTTATTTGATGCAACTTATTAAAAGCATAAGTTACTTTCATTGGATTCTTCAAATAAATGAGAAAAAAAAAAAACATTCAGCTGCGCATGCAATTAAAGGAAAAATGTTTACTTATTAAAACATATTTGTAAGTAATTCCTATCATTAACCCTTTAAAATAGATTCTTAAGAAAATGTTAATACTATAAAAGTTATTTAAATTAAATATTATGGTATTTTTCTATTCCTTCATAACTTTAATCCCTCCCCCTTCTTACTGACATTCAATTATAAAGTAGCTTACTCTATTTCAGTGAATAATTCGGACGAAGAAAGGTTTTGGTGTGTCAAATTTTATTCTTTATATCTGATTAGAATTTCATCAATATTTTGCAATTTCCTATACCAGAACAAAATATATACAATTTTCTGCGAAACTATAATCACGTATTCAAATTAAGAATGAAGGAAACATGAAAAAAGTATTCGCAAGAGTAGGATTACTGCATAATTTAAAAAATTATAATTAAATAGCGTAAGGAAAAATGTGTAATTATTGAACAGAGAAAGATTCGTTCCTAGAAAAGAAAAAATACCGAGAGAAATCAGAATAACAAGGAAAAGTATTTCTTAGAAATTATCGATTCAAGTAAAATATTGTATGTAAAGCAAAAAATGCAGGAAATTTTTATATTCTTTTATGAATATTTGGACTTCAAAAATAGTGCAATGCAGATCATGTTCAAGCTAACAAAAAGGAATAAAATGAATACTTTTTTTTCTTATTTTCAAAAGTCAAGAATTTTTTAAATACATTTTGTCATCAAAGAATCCTAAATATGTTTTACTTAAGTTGACAGCTTGTGTAATTAGAAAGATTCTTATTGTAAGAATTTTTTTATTAAAATAACAAGTATGGGAAAGAGAAACTTCTTATAATTCTATTTCGAGATTATTTTTTTGAAGGTATATTTTCAAATTTTCATGCGTACACAAAAATGTACCACTAAATGCTTTTGTTGTTTAATTTCTTTGTGGGTGAGAATTTGTTTGGAAATTCTCCATCAAGAGTATAAATATAAATTGTTCGAACATGAATAGATGCTTCTCTGCAACGATTCTCTAAAAAAGGAGAAGATGGATTAACAGAGATGTCACCAGTTGGCAAAAGAGTTTAAGCACTGGGCCTTCACCTAATCGATGACTTTGATGAAAATTTAGCGACTTTGAGAAAAAGTTAATGTTTTTGACGACAAATGGAAAATACTCAAAGGCGCTGGAACCTAAGCGAAAAATCAATCGAAAAGAAAGAAACACTTTTTGTGAAATTTTCTATATGACATCAAGCCTGGCCGGAAAAGGTGAAAACATGCCAAAATCTACAGTTGAGGAAATGAGGAATTGGTCTGTGTACGGAAATAGTCTGTTTTTGGAGTGTGCTTAGAAGACCGATCGAGAAATCATGGCTAAGTGAATCAGCTGGAGGTTCGGACTGCATCTCGTGGAACTGTTGGAGTCAGTCTTCGGAGTTTTTGTTGCCGAGATCGATCGGGGGATCGACCGAAAGCTGTCTGCATTTGAAGTACAGTCTACCGGGTGAATTTGCGATGAAGCAGTGATTATATTCTGGGAATTGTCAGATCCTGTTGGGAAGTGCAGAGTATTTTTGCGGAGGTTGTCCGTAGTGAGGAGTAATAAGATGGTGAGTTGAACGTTGCTGAAATAATTGTGACAGTCAGTAAAAGTGTACTTTGTTCCTGCTTCTGTGTCACTGTGTATTTGTGTACTGTTATTGTCTCTGTGCTACATGTGTTTTGTATTGAAGACTTACGAGTTAAGCATCATTCACTTTTATCCTCCTATTTCGACCTGATTTCCACTACTCGCACGAATCAAAGAGGAAATTATTGTCGTAAAAAATAAATATATATATTATGAAATTTAGAAAATAATCTTACTTAAAGGCATATATATATATATATATATATATATATATATATATATATATATATATTGTTATAGATTAGTGTAACACATATTTAAATAAAGTAGAAATAAATGTAGATTTTAAAATATTTGAAAGGAAATTGCCGTTCTTAGTTATTGAAATTTAAACTGAAGTTTATTGCATAGTGGATATAACAAAGTTTTAATTTGTAATAATTATAATTACTTAGCTTCAGCCAAATAGTTTGGAAATTTTCTTCTTTATAAAATTATGTTATATTTCTGATAAAACTTAACAATATTTCCTCTCTTTTAAAAATAAAAAGTCATGCTTAAAAAATATTTCCAATACGTCATATTTTCTTTTAAAAATTTTGTAGAAAATAATATATATATTATACTGTAAGGATCTTTACTTAACATTCTGAAATTGGTCTATTATCCATAACTCAAAAATAATGTTTATCACAAGAGGGCTTCACAAAGTTTCATTCAGAATTTTACATTATATCAGATAAATTCCTTTTATGTGTTGTATACGTTTACATTTCATGAAAATTTGTTTTATATTTAGTTGCTTATAATTTATTGTAATACTTACAAATTATTCTGCTTTATCTCTTGGGGAACATACATATAGAATAAGAAAACAAAATTAAATAAATATATGTGATAATAATTTAATTAATTTAAGAGCCAGAAGCTATTACAAAGAAAATGATAAGGAATATATAGCCTGAAGGCCTCAATTGATTTCCTTTTAACCTTTGGCATATTGTTCTATACGAAACAAATGTTTTTAATAAAGATTTTGTTCTTTCACTATCTCTTCTATATGGTTTATATATATCAGTGTAAAAGCAATATTATTTTCTAAAATTTCAGGTAACATTATTGTATCTGATATTATTTAGTATAATGTTATTATTAAATAAAAATATATAGCATATATATTAATAAAAAGATGAAAGTATAGTACATTTGTATGGTCTGGTAATGAAAATGTCTTTATAAATTACTCATTATTTTCCAATTCTTTTAAAAATTGAGAAATATTGAAAAAATGTTGCTTTCTAATTTATTATCATTGCGTAAGGTTAGTCTTAGAGTACTAATAAATCATTATTTCAAGTGATGCAGGCAAGAATGGATATTAACCATATTACTTTCTTATTAAGGCGCTTTAGGGTGACTGATGATTGAGAACTTTGCCCGACAACCATGTTCTATTATTTAGTTGTTCGAAGAAAATTGTTTTAGGTATTGATGCACAATCACTATATTTAATACTTTTCGTTTTCATGGAGAAACTCCACCTCATATGTGTTAAAAGATAGTCTCGGAACCTAACAATCATGGCTCTACAAGCTTATTTTTGTTTTGAGTAGCTTGCAGGAGATGAAGATAAAAATGGACTCCCCATATATCGTGCATAACGTGTCATTCTGGTTCGCTTCTCTCGTTGAAAAGAGACAAATAGGCCATAGCTGCATACCATTTGTAGTTACTATGATCTGGGAAAGCAGACGAGTCATATACAGGATCATTATTTTTGGGTTATTGTTTTGAGTAATATGCTGTGTTGCTGTACGTGTTTGTGTTATTTGGGGAGGTTCTGGTAAAAATAAAACTTAATATTCAGTATCATAATGTTCTTTCTGTGAAGCGCGGAATCGCATTTCGAATATATCTCTGAGTATATCATACTCTTCTAAGAGAACCCTTAATGCAGCATTGTTTCATGATGACCAATCTAAACAATCTATTTCGGTGGAATATTCAGTAGAAATGAAAAAAGGCATAACGAAATATAATTTTGTTTTAGTATGGGAAAAGCTGTATTCCAAGTATAATCTACAAATGTACAGATATTTGTAAATTATAGTGTAATAACATCATATTACTTGCCTTCTGAAAGTTAATCACATGATTTAAAATTCAGCTTAAAATCAAACACAGACTAATTAAATAAAATTTTAATTTATATCCAAAACATTTCAATTGCTCCTCAAATACGAGGGACAGTCTCCACACTAAATATCCTTTCCACAAGTACTACGAGTAACAACTGCCATAATCTATCATAAAATGCTTTTGCCGCGAGAAGATATAAGTACCTCCTGCAATTGCTCCGACAGCGTGGAGTTATATTACCAAACTAGCTAGCACATACCAGAATACTTTCAATCACATAACACACACATTCTTCTTTTTATCATAACCTTAATTATTTTTAATCAATTCTTTGTCGTTTTTATACGACTTGATTATGTCTAGTCACTTCACTTCTCATATTCACTTAATTCGTATCAAGCTTCATTTAATTGGAAAAAGGCTGGCAACTTAACGTGAAATCAGAAAGATACCCTACAGGTTAGTTGAAGGGAAATAAAATTGCGAAATGTCAGTGTTACAATAGGCTAGGTACGCAGTCTACAGAGACGATATACAAATATTATTATTTTATGTGTCTATAACAATATATAGTAGTGAAATACGCTAACCTGTTAAAGAGAGGCCTACTAGACAGTATTGTGTTATATATAGAATCGTTTCTCAATTGTGAGCAATGCTGAGCTAAAAGAGAGAATATAGGCTGGCATACAGATCAGGAAGCGCTTAAAGAACAATTTTTTTTAAAAAAACTGCTAAATATTTCAGAGATTTTTCCTCAGAAAGCATTTGCTTCCGTCTTTCATCGTTTTTTGCTGAATATCAAACTAAAAACTATAAACAATTAATATGTTTACTAATATACAGCTACGAGATACAAGGATGTTAGATCCCTCGCAATATATCTCGTTTCTGCATTTGAATTTACCAAGGGATATGGCATTTTTCTATTTTTTTTTTTTTTTTTAGGGGGGGGGTCTTTTGAGAGGATGAAATACTGTATATTTTAGAGGTTTAAATATAGATTCAGTACGCAGAAATATCTACAAACATTTCTTGTTATGCTTTTATTAGGCACATACCAATAGTTTTATCAAAATTTTCATTGTAATATTATCAAGTTTAATACAGAACTTTGTGTCGAATTCTAAAAATGAATGAACGCAAATTACATACAAACAAATGCTTCTTCTTGAAATGGAATTTGAAATACAGATAACATTTGTTCATTTTGCAATCGATTTAAAATATTTCTTTAAGTCTCATTACATTTTATGATAAAATATCATAGAATACATATTTCAAGTAATTTCTTTAATATCTCTTTTCCGAAAAAAAGGCTAAAATAATTGACTTACAATTGGGCATCGTCACTAAAAAGTGAATTGCATAAAACATTGTCAATGACCATTTCCGTACTCGGTATAGTAGAGCTAGAAAGAAACAGCCAAAATAAAATTTGTGGCAGGAAACAAGTTTAATTTTATTGTCAAGTACATTTAAAAGTTGCAGAGATCAATATTTAGGTGATTCGTGTATTTACTTTAATTTTGTATGCGTTATTTTATTCTGTTCTATCTATTCTACTTTTTCAAGGGAATATGTTTTTATTATTTTAATAGTTTTAAGACAATTTTCCAAATAGCAGAAGAGAACTCTCTACCTTTCTTAATATTTAAGTATGCAATCACATTTTAAGCATTTTTAATTATGTTACTTCCTAAGGATCATTATTGACAATCACCTCTTTAACCTTTGCTCATAATTTACTTGGAATGAAATAGTTTTAGACATTGAGATTAGTTCTAGCTCCGTGGAATTATTTAGTGACCAGTAGCGATTAAATGTAGAAATTCTGTTATGTTGTTTAATTGCCTTCAATTGTAGGTTTATTGTTATGTTACCTTTCCCATAGTATGGGATTGTAAATTAAATATATTAGCTATTTTGGTCCTTCTTAGGTATTCAGTGAGTTTAGTATTTTTCTAAAATTGTAGAACTGTGCAAGTAATTAAAATGAACTCCACATGTAAATTACAATCTGCGGTTATTTATATAGAAATTTAGTGTTTACTAATTGTTCCATTTAGTGTAAAAAGATAATATTGAAATAACAGTATTTCGAAGCTTCATTGATTTGAAACAATAAGTTTAGAAAACAGTTTCTATTTCTCATTATATCTACTTTAAAATGTATTAATTGTCCGAGCAGAACATTTAGTGCCAAAGTATTAAATATTATTTTAATAGATACTTTAAAGGGTAATGAACGTTTTATTTAAAAAAAATGAAGATAAGTAAGTAATTTAAATTTTATCAATAAAAGTGAAAACATTATTCATTATTTTTATATATATTTATATGATATGAGCGTTTGTAGTTTCAGAGAATAAATGTTGATTTCTGACATTCACATGAGAACATTTAGAAAAACATAATATAACTCATCTAACAAGAATATGACTTGACGTAAGTAGATAAATTTAATTTTTAAGACAGAATTAAGGGCCACTTATTGAGAGAAAGGCTTGTGTTCCATGTCAAATATAGAGAGACATATTTTGTTGTTAGTAGTTTTATTTTAATCAATTAAAAGGACTTAACTATATAACAAATTTAAATACATTTGAAATAAAAAAATATGGTTTCCGATTGAAATAAATAAATAATAATAATAGCCTTCGAATTTATTTTATTCAAATCATGAAGTAAATTTTATTTTCCTTAAAACTAAAATTTCTATTAAATATTCTGAACTTAATATTTATAAGAAGATAGTGAAATTTTGTTACAATTTTTTGTATTTTTAATAATGTATTTTTGAATGAAAAATATTAGGAATAGTTCCAGTAAGTTTCAATTAATGCTGTAAAGTATTTTAGAATTTATTATTATTATTATCATTATTCGTATTATGAAAATCAATTAGAATTGCTAAAATTATGCATTTCTCTTCAGAAAGGCAAATAGTGGTCAATGGTTTCAAAACACGTGGAATGTTTTAGTCTAAACATTTTATTTTTAAGCAATTATATTAGCTGTTTTCAAATTATGGTAAACAGTCTGGATGAACACAGTTTTTAAGTATAATTATGATCTTTTTTTTTTGGAAATGCTTCATTTCCAAGATACAAAATATGTTTTCCATTGAATAAAAATAGGGTCTTTGAAATACACCAGTGTAAAAACTCCATCATTCAACTTATATATTCCTTAGCTTATTATACATTAATCGAAGGCTTTATTCAACTGTAATTGAAAAAATTACTAAATTAATACCTCTTTTGAAATAAATGGATTAGGCATACATATAAGCTTCATGAAACAAGTTAGGAAATAAATCTGAATGCCTTTTAATTTACCATTTATAAAAGTACCGTTTATGCTGGTTATGAACCAAATTATAAATATCATAAAAACGAATTAGAAATATTGAACCGTTTTATTATTGTTTTCAACATATTCTACGCATTTTTAAACATATTGTATAACAAAAGAACGACGCACCAAGAACGAATGTTCCGATGGAAACAAAAATTGATGGATAGGAAAATTATGCACAAAGTAGAAAATGATTAAAATTACAGAACAATTGAATGATTTATTTCAGAACAATTGAATGATTTATTTCAGAACAATTGAATGATTTATTTCAGAACTACACAGTTACAAAATAACGAACTCAATAAGGTGTTGACCCACCTCTAGCCTGGATGCAAGCTGCAAACTAAGTGGCCCAGAGTGATAAAGATCCCCGATGGTCTACTGCAGTATTTCTTGTAAAATTTGCTCCAATTGTCGGGCGAAGTCATCAACATTTTCTGGTAGAAACAGTCACCTTCCCATCATATCCCAGACATGCTTGATTGGAGAGAGATCAGGCTGGCCAAGGAAGTGTTTGACAAACTGTAAGAGTTCATTGCAACACGTGCCGTATGTGATCTGGTATTATCTTGCTGAAAAATAAGTGCAGGGTACTGCAAAAGGAACGGTAGCAAAACATGTATCAGAATGTCGTTGACTCACCACTGTGCTATAAGTGTGCCTCTAATGACGACCAAAGTGGTCTGGCTAACTAGGGAAATTGTACCCAATACCATCACTCCTATTTAAGGGCCTGTGTGGCGTGGAATTGTGAAAACTTGATCGGTACACTGCCCTGGGCGTCTCCAGATACGTCTTCAAAGATCGTCAGGACACAGTTGGAAGCGGGATTCATCGCTAAACACTATACGTCGTAAGTCAGCATCATTCTAACCTGATCGAGCCAAGAACCACTGTAATCTGGCTCGACAATGTACGTGAATGAGTGGCAGGTGCCGTAACGGTTGGTTCTAGCATAAATGTTGCTACATCAACCGTCTGTGAATGGTCATGGCGGACATTTGTGTACGGGACGCGCGTCTGATATTTGATAACAAGGAATTAGGCCATGTGGCAGCTTATCTGACAATCCCATTATCCTCCCGATCTGCTGTGGCCCTAGGTCGACCGCTACCATCTTGACGCTGAAATCAGCCATTGTCCACGCATTAATGCCAGCATCTTCTAATCGCCACATCTCTTCGACCCATATGGCGAGCAATTCACCGATTTGACCAGCCTGCCTCTTTCAATCCAATGCTATGACCTCATTCAAACTCTGACAGTTGTTCGCAATGATCTCGAATGCTGCTGTGAGGTATTTTTTCATTCGTTTAACGGTATCCTAATCGCAATACGACAGAACATTTTACCATCAGATTGAGGATTTCTTCTTAAGCATACCTGTTGAGTGCACAGTTCCGGAAGGCTGTTAATTCCACAATTCTTTCATTAGATACCAAATTTTAATCATTGGCATTTTCGGTCCAAATGACTTTGAGCATGAAATTTCATTACAATCGAGGGACTCCTTGGTGCGTTGCTTTTTATGTGATAGAGTGTATTTAATCAAGTATGTTTTAATAATGTATAAAATCCAAAAATGAAACTAACTATTGTTTTTGAATTTATATTTGTATTACATTATGTAAAAAATTAAGAATGCAATCGAAGAAACATATTCTGAAGCACGTATAAATAGTTTTGTTTCTGAAATCGATATAAATAAAAGGTACGCTGAGAGATAGTAATATCATTGCAGTTAACATAGCTGCTTTGCAGTTCTGAGGATGGGTGACCTAAGAAGACGAGGAACATGCTCGGGAGTGATAACGGCCCAAGTATATTAAACAGCATAATTATGAACTATATTAATGCTTTTTTAAAAATTCATGCAATGAATGCGAATTACACCTTTTAAGTTAATGTTAACTGTAAAGAGATATGTTTAATGATAAGCTAAAAAATATTAGCATTTAAATTGAAAATACATTCATTCTTTTCGGATGTTTATGTGGAAAATAATTGAGTTCAATATAGACATTTTATCTTGTTTAATATCTAATGTTATTGTAACATATATTTAAATATTATAATCTACTTTTACTTTACTGTTACCATTTTGAGAACTTGGGTGTAGATGGATTACAAGCAACTATTGCTGGCAGCAATTTTGACAAAATGTCTGTGCTTGACTATGTTCTTGACATATGCTGTTCTTTTTCAGCATTTCACTTTCTCTTTGTAAAACCTAGTCATATATAATAATCTAAGAAAGTAAGAAATATTTCTCAGTTA
>BMAW01108120.1:0-31554 GCA_019974015.1 Nephila pilipes | reverse complement strand
GAATCTGGAACAACTGCTGAAAACACTAGAACAATTCTCAATCCGAGCGGTTTACACTCGGACCTCAACTCTAATCTATAAATCTGCCTTTCAATACTATAGCATTTAGATTCCACCTCCTCTCGCTACAACGCCTCTCTGATCCTCCTTCAGATATTCTACTCCTTCAGATGGAGTTTATATACTTCTTAATTTAACCGCTTCACTTCATTCCTAACTGCTTTGCATATTACATTCTTCATCACGTTTCATTTTTGGTTGGGCAAAGGTTGTTTAGCGAAAGCAATCAATCTTAATTGAAAGTCCCCAAGGTTAGTGAAGAGAAACCGCGAATAGCCCAATGTCACAAAGTTTTAACATGATTTATTACGCTAGGTTACTTTAAAACCTTTTGGAAAATTATTCCCATCAAAAAAATTTATTACTGAAATTATGGCTTGGATAGTAACAATACAATTGAAAAGAAGTAAAAAGCAATAAAATTTTATAAAAACAATTAAGAAAAATACAATACAAGCCCAAATAAATCTTTAAAATTAGAAATTGAAAAAAAATCGGCATAGCATTAATATCATTAAAAGCATAAGAACTAAACCAAAATGAACAATATTTTGCACGTGCATATCATCACATTTAGGAAATCTATCAACATGGAGTACAAAATACAATCAAATCAGTTGGACATTAACTTTCAAATATACTTTAGATCTACAAATACTATTCACTTACATGCTGAAAACTTATGAAGACCAAAATTGCAAATGAAACGAAGTCATAATAACGCATATGACACAAAGAAAAAAATCCAAAAAACCTAAGAAAACGCCAATAAGAATTTTCAAACAAGACGAATAACTATTTCTAACTGTTGCCATTACACTGGTACTAAATTCTAGAATCAAAAAATTAATTTTCTAAGGCTCTCAAATAACATACATAGAATCTGGAAAAGTAAGAATTTAACTTTTATAAAAACTACAAAAAAATCATATATATATATATGTTTGTGTAACTATTAAAAATAAAAGGAGAAGAAAAGAAACTTCAGTCGAAAATTGAACTCAATTTATTTCATAACGTAGTGTCTTCCCTTGAGCAAGGATTTGTTCTCTCTGCTTACATACATACAAAACAAGGCCATTTTCATCGGAAGAAGATGCCCTAAACCCTTCCCCGCAGTGATAAAAAGCACTCCATGATAAAATGGTTTACTTTTTAAAGTATAAATAAAAACCCCATTTCCCTTAAACGTTTTCCTACCAGAGTTTAAAATCATTACCCATATTTCTCAAATAAATCTCGTAGGAAGTAAGTAGAAGCGCTCGCAGAGAAAATCCATATACATCGGTCGAGAGATAACATAAAAATCCACCTTGCATTTCATTCAAACCGATTTCATTCCCTCGTGAATATAAGTAAATAAATAAAAAAGCCCAATAATTTTTCACTCTCGGAGCCAACCGAAAAAAAAAAAAAAAAGAGAGGAGTAATGCAATTGAAGTGAAATGAAATGAACATCGATAAAATCAACGTTCGGTTGAAACAATCAGAGGTTCTTTTATGCATTATGCATCTCGGAATCATTTATTTTTTACTCAGGGATTTATCCCTGTGTGATTTCTGTAGGGCCGTCGTAAAACGCTTATAAATTTTCCCAGAGCAATCTTCCGGGCAGTCGCCATTCGATTCCACGCTTTCGTTACTTAGTTTCGATTCATTGCGCAGAAACGGTTTCCAGCCAGCTTGAGATCT
The DNA here is from genome assembly GCA_019974015.1 of Nephila pilipes. Classification (NCBI taxonomy): domain Eukaryota; kingdom Metazoa; phylum Arthropoda; class Arachnida; order Araneae; family Nephilidae; genus Nephila; species Nephila pilipes. The sequence continues at coordinate 29,802 of BMAW01108120.1, read as the reverse complement.
CATAGCGATAAAATCTGCAAACGGACAAATAAAATAAGCTTCCGTGGTTTTATATTTGGGGATCTCTTTTGGTTATCGTTTTCTGAACAAGAACAGATCTAGGACACAAAATGCTTAATACACCTTCAGATATGATATGGAATTCTGCTACTAAGCATCGATGGATTAATTATTATCGTTGTATTTAAAAGCAGCAAGAGATCTATTGGTAATGATCCTTGCTATTTTGATCCTCAATCAAGTTTACGAGGACGTCATCTAAGCTGTTACCTACTCTCCAAACTTCCAAACCACACCTCGAGAAGAATTTGACCTCTATATATTTAAGCATCTAGTTCCTATGGTTAAGAACTATTTGCCAGGTTTTCTTCTTCGAGTCGAGGATACAAGCCTTGATGTCATTAAAGACGTGCCATATTAGCCGGGCTGATGCCCGTTAAATATCTCAAGCCCCAATACCTCCAGTGGTGTAGAAGTGTGGATGGGAAGTTAGTGTTGTTCTCGATTATTAACTGAGGTTCAAAATTAAGATGTCTGTCACCAATAACCTTCGTATTGCTTCGAATGTGACGTTAATAAAACCATTCAATGAATCGATACATTTGATTGCCTGATCAGAAAGTAAAATAGCGTGGCCTCCGCAACCTACTGGATAAGGCAATGGACTCGGGCCGGCGGTTTGTCGCTGAGTCGTAGCTTCGAGCCCTGATGCCGCTAAAGTCCCAACGTGTAGAACGTACTGATGCACGTTACATCAAATTGCAAAGCTACGTCACCAAAAGCCTGTGTGGCTCCTAGTTAATAAAACCACACAAACTAACAAAACAAATTAAAACCGCACTTAAAACCAGTTATTGATTGTTTTTCTTAACATCTCACTGAGAAGCAAATTGTATGTTATTGGAAACGGACTGCGTAATTTTGAGCCACGATCAAATGACAACTACAGCTGAGTTTGTTCCTCGCTCTTATAACTTCAACACCTCGCCTCGAAGGAAATTGGGTTTGACAGATTTTTATGTACAATAGTCGCATCTGTTTTAGCACCAGGATTCGAACCCCACAGTTCAAGGAAACAACACCAGCTGCGAGTTCTCAACCATGACCACTAGGCTACTACGGTCAATTTCTATATGTTGAACCATAATTTATATTAATTTTTTTATATTTATATAAGAATTAAACTTATAAAAATATTTGTTTAGTACAAGTGCTTAATCATTTAAAACATTAAAATAACAACAAGAAAATTTAAGTATTTTTACCTCTTCCGGCAATTTTCAAGATATATATATATATATATATTTGTGTGTTTGTGTATCTTCAAAATTAAAACCCGAAACACAATTCTTCTTAACAAAAAAAAAATACCGAACCGGAGTTCTATGCATGTATATATGCATAATGATGAAATTCCACATGTCATAAAAAGTAGGAAAAATAAGCATTGGAAAATACCTATAAAGACATCACCAATATATTCAATGAATTCATTTTTTTTTTTCATGAATGAATATTATTTTGTCTTAAGTAGATTTGTTCTAATTTAAATTGTATTTATAGGAAATCAATCGCTCTACAACAGGGGGCTCTAGGCAACGGGCCTCATAATTTCATATGAGTGAATATTCGGTCAAGTGACGATGACTACACCCGGGTAAACACCTCTATCCTCAAACTTCAACACCTCGTCATAAATCTCAGGATTCAATGAAAAGAATGCCAGTTGCTAGTCCGAGACTTTAGGCTCGGAGACAAGGATAAAAAATTTTTTAAAAAAATTGTTAATCACGGAATATATCTCACAAATTTCAGTGAAATATATTGCCAGAAAGTCTCCGATTTTTTTTCTTTTTTTTTTTGAGAAAATATATAAGTCATTGCATTAAAAATAATAGAAATCGAAAGTACATAATGTTTTATAGAAAATAATTTATTTTCGTCCTTTCTACTATTTTACGAAGGAAAGTGGAACAATGAAAAGCTTCAAATGTTGCATCGCATCTTTTGACTTTCCTGATACAAATTAGAAAAAATGTAATTAATTAAATTTGCTCATTCACTTGATTTATTATTTTTTTATAACTTGATAAATAGAACATAGAGAGAGAATCGTAAATAACGTGACACGCAACTGGAAATTATGTGCATTTATGTCATTTTCAAAACCTTGGTTTTTTTTTTCTTTAATTCTGATACGAATTTCGAAAAATGTATTTTATCTAAAGCGCTGGTGTTTCAAACATCATAAAGCGAGGTTTTTTAATGCAGCGAATTTATTTTTTTTTATCATAAACACCCATAACATTTACGCATAGAACAATATTTCAAAAGAAATTTCAGAGGATTTTATGCAAGGTGTCCTTGAAGGCAAATTTTGAGCCATCTTTGAACAGCTTGCCACCTTCTCTCTAGGCCATGAGGTGGCCAAGAACTACTTGCACATTCTCGCTTTGCTATCGAGGTGGCACTTTAGACAAACTAATTTCTGCATGCGAATGGGTTTTCAAATTACTAGAATTCTTCTTGTGCATCGGTGGTATTAATATTTATACCTGTGCAGCTAGTAGGTGAACAAAACAACAGCAGTAAAGGAAAATGAGTTCTTGCCTTACCAATTTGCATGTTGTCCTGAGGATTCCGTCAACCATCCTACACCTCTTCTGCCTACCTGAACAAATTCCCTTTCCTCCAATAACCGTCCGGATGCTATGAATCACATTGGATCTCCAATGAATCACTACTAGGAGACGTCTCAATTTCGAATCTTTCTTGCCTTCATCCAAGAGAAAAATCAACGATGATTCTTCTTCACTATGTTTCAGTCAAGCGTGATAACGTTCTGATAATTTTTGAACTAACTTCATTTTCGTTCTATTTGAAAGTGTGATATTCTAATTTCATTATGCTATATTAAATGAGAAATAAATGATGTTTCAAATATTAAATCATTCTGGATTATGGACCGAGTCAAATGTTAAAGTATATGCTTACACTTCTATTTCTTCCTTCAGTATACTGTAAATACAGATATAGATTACTGATTGCTAGCACATAATTATTTAATTTTATAAATTTTAAAAATTATTATAATAAATTTTAAATATGACTTCAACCGATTACATTTTAAGTTAACAGAACACCTTCAAAACGCAATATTTGATAAATGTATCAATTTTTATTTTTAATTTTATATTGAAATTCAATTTTTATCTTTAAAACTCTGAATTTTGTTTCTATCTTATTTAGAAGCAGATACACAGCTGTTTCAAAATTACTTGACCATGAATTTCTCTGACCGAAAAACTATATTTTATTCTATACTACAATACAATATCTCGACATATGAAGCATCAATTAGTCTGAAATTTTATATATATGTGTGTTGCAAATACTTATACATAGAATAGTCAATTCTTGAGATTTTATATCCAGTAGAAGTGTTTTTACATTGCAATACAGCATAAGGGTTATATTCTCAAAATAAAAGTATACTTCATAGTTAAGGTTATATTTGTATTATTCATTTTGGAAAATATCAATATATTTCATTTCATTTGAGTTACCATATCTTGCGAAAAGTTTCAACTGTTTGCTTATATTTGTATAAAATGCCCTTTTGTCAGTAACAATATACACTAATAAAACTTGTATCGAATGTTTTTCTAAATTTAAAGAGTCATACGGTCATAAGATATTCCTTTGTAGACGAAACTTATGTTAATTCAAAAACCCTTTAATCGAAGGTGTACATTAACCTTAAACAAAATTGCGGATTGTTCGAAATTGGCACAAAATCAACTCATTTTTTCTGGTGGTAGATATCTCTGCTGCCTTGGAAGACCAGACTAAAAATACTTACATTAAACACAGAATTAAAGGAGTTATTTAACTTTAATTTGTAAAAGAGATAATTATTAGCTTGTTGCAATTTAAATGGATGCTTGCATCGCATAAACATTATAACCTAATTTATATTAAAAGTGTTTACACCAGAGGTTTCTTCATTTGCATTCACCTCCCTTAAGCGTAATTTCATTAGGCAACTGTCTAACAAAAAGATACAAACACTCGTCATGCAGTTGATTTCGATTATTGTAGTTTTTAGCCGTAATAACCATTATCCATGACGCTATTCCGAAAAGAAAATGAGTTTAAATTACTAATATCTCAATCAACCAATTGAAACTGTCAAAGTTCATATAAGTAATAACTTAATATAAAGTTCTACTCTTTTAAATATGATGTTTCAATTTAATTCAGATGATAATTCTCTTTTAAATCTTTCAACCTAAATTACTATCGTTGCTGACTTATTCTTTTTTTCCCCCTCCGTCTCCGACCATTAAAACTTATGAAAATCGTTTGGTTTTAGAATTTCTGTCCGCAATGATGGCAATTACGTGTTTTCGAATGCATTACGAGTCAATTTGGCTGACATTTCCCATTAAAAATGTAATGACAGCTCCTCAAACCTGGCAACGGAAACGTAGCGGCCATTGTAGATGCGCGTGATGGAAATATCAAATTTTATGAAGGGTTTCACAATGAATGTATATTAAAGAGAGTGGTTATTTTAACTGTAAATTACGTCGAGAACATTTGCGAAAATGGCGTCGAGAAATTAATTTGCATTCGTAAATCATTTATTCATTCCTAATGCTGTTAATCTCCAAGTTCGGTATCATGTTACGAAATGGGTTTTCCTTCCCCGAAAGTTATATTTTTAAATAAAAATTATTTTAACGAGGCAAACACTTCCATTAGTTCACTTTTACATTTTAAAATTTTAATGCTAACTATCACTGAATAGTTTCATTTTATTTCTCCTAAAGTATTGTTCAACCATGCGTGCATAACTAATTTTTGAATAACTCGCAATCATCTCGAATTATGTATCGATTCGCATGTATTTGATATTCATATTATAAACTTTATTTGTGATTACGCAGTTTTCAAAATGTCGTGATTACTACTAATAAAATAATGCTCGACATAATGTATTTCGTATTCCTTAAGAGTATGATTTTGTTTGCTTTTAAAGGTATTACGAGCTGGAAAATTTAAAGTTATATCGTTGTTCAAGATTCCTACTTAAAAGTATATCTTTTTTATATGCAAAATAAAGATTTAAATACAGTTTTTATAAGAGTTTCCCTAGTTAAAGAAATACTGAAATGATTAGAATTTTACGGGGGTTTTTTTTTCTTAATTTTTACTTAACAAATTAGACGATATTTCACTGACTTCGTACATGTATTATTTATGAGAATTTGATATACATAACGTTGCGAGGTTGAAATTTTAAAGAGAAAAATAATCACGCATTGATATAAAAGAAAACATTTGTATTTGTGTTCTACTGAAAAGTATTTCTGGAACATTTTACTTAAAATCACACATTTTAAATAATGTAAATATTTGCATCAAAGCTATGAGAAATCTGATTCAAAAAATTTTAACTTTGTGAAATCATATTAAATTTAATATCTGAAATTATAATTATGCTCAGTGTATATACAAGTGAAATGTTTATAAGTCCTGTGTGATTTTTCAAAATTGTTAATTAAATAGAATTAATGCAAAATCTACAATATAAATACAAATGTAAAGATAATTGCTGATTATTAATTACTTTCTCTCTCTCTCTCTCTCTCACACACACACACACATACACATATATATATATATAGAGAGAGAGAGAGAGAGAGAAAACTGCATCAACTACTTTATTTTAAATTTGTTCTCATGGTCCTCATGGTCGTAATAATTTGAGGGTACTTTATTAATACAAAGAACACGTATTACATAATGGTGAGACTTCACAGAAATAGCCGAGAAGCTACGTTTTACAGAAAATTCAGCGAGCGAAAGCGAGTGAGAAAGATAAGAGAACTCGGAACAGAATGCGAGAGTTTTAATACAACAGAGGTTTGGATAGAGTAACATGTCTCACGGTTTCTCTAAGGCGACAGCTACAGTTACAACATGAGACTGTGGCTCCAAGAATAATTTAAGTGGAGTACTAAAGTAGATTATTGGGTCTAAGTAAAAAAAAAAGTTAAAATGAATAAAATGAGTTCTTAGGTAGGACATCATATATATATATATATATATATATATATATATATATATATATATATATATATATATATATATATATATAACACACACAAACATATCTCTCTCTCTCTCTCTCTCTCTCTCTATATATATATATATATATATATATATATATATATATATATAATAAGTGTATTTTTAACTTGTTATAAGATAAATTCATCCTTTTATGTCGAAGGAATCCCACTCATATTTTATCGTTGTCTTATGCTTACAAGTGTAACTGAAAATTACCCAACGAAAGCTTGTTAAAGTTTCACTTATGACACATCCCTTGTATTCTAGTTTCATGTTGTATTTAATGCATAATAAATTATCTTTGTATGCTAGTACGAACCACCTTGGGGACTACGGATTTATTTAAAGTATCGAAATAAAATGTTGTGTACAAGCTTGTAATAATTTTGATCTTAAATTCTTGAATAACAAAGCTTTAAGACGACACAGAATACATCTAAATATATTAGAAATATAATTTACTGTCAGATAATATTATCAATTCTTCGCATGAGGTAAATTCCGTTTATATATTCAAAAGTGAGTATTCTTGTAATATCAAAGCTTCGTCAGCAGCCAATTCAAATATTTATACAAGTTTAAATTCTCTGTAGATTTGTTTGCAATAATGTGTTATTGGTTTTCGCATTGGGTAAATAGGGAAGAAAATGGATTTATGACTTAATAAGTGTTCTGATTTATCTTAAACATGGGTAATTAAGTCAGTAAAGAACAATAATAGGACAGTTGTATCTTGTAGACTGAAAGTACATATAAACGAATAACATTTAATGTAAATGGAGTATATATTAAGCTCTCAAGGTGCGATATAATTAAGCAATTCATTTTAAATAACTGCTTGTGTTGTGTTATGAATAATTCTTACGGTTTGAAAATAGTTCTTTAATTTTTAAGTTTGTATTCTTTTTTGTTCACGATGAGCAATTTTAAATTAAATATGTTTCACAGTTCTTTATACAGAAGAACCGACTTAAATTTTTCTGATGGTTATAAATACTCCTCATATTAAGTGTAAGTAATGTGCTACCCTAAAGATATACTTATATACACTGATTTCCCTCTCGTATCAGTTAGATACCAATTGTCATATGACCGCATCGGTAACATTTTCAAAATAAAACGAGGGAGGTTCTAATATTTTTGAAGCAGTTCATGGTTCACTGGATGAAATGAACAATCGCCTTAGGAATCCACAACCCATTGCAGGTTAAATCGTGGAAGTAGCTTCTGAGGAGGAGGAATGGAGAACGCGCAGAGCGGAGAAGTAAAAAAGAGTAGCAGCAAACCAGCGTGCCCGAGACGAGACAGACAACGTGGTCGGCAAAGAAGTGTGTGTGCTGTTATAGGGAATGAATGTGCACGTGAGAGTAGTGTCTCCGACATCCGCGATCTCCTATTGACCGTTTATGGTGAACAAGTTACGTCTCGTCAAATAGTTGGATGCTGAAGTTGCATGTTGAGTGAAGGAAGGCTGATTGTGGAGGATGAAGATGGAAGTGGGTGTCCCTCCACACCCACGAATGAAAATTGCACTGCTAGAATACAGGACATGCTGTTAGTGGATAGACGCGAAACGGTGTTTGACGTGGCATCCACATGACGTATTAGTCTTGCTCAGGTCCATCCAAAACAATGCTGAGTTGGAGCAGTCTGGGCGACATTTCATTGCATCGTAGGACACCAAATTTTACCGTAGTGACGTCTTCAAACTAACTGCATGCTACGACAAATATCTGAATGCCAATTGCGACTAAGTGGAATAGTGCAAGGTGTATGGTTCATGATATCATGGTCTTTTAGATTTTTTGTTGACAATGAATGTTTCCGCGTGGAAAAAGTAGCGAAATTTACTTTCAAAACAGTTTTCATAATTGACCTTCTCTACAGTAACATAGACAGTTTGAAAAATTAAAATCAAACAGGAGACAGTTAGTAATTCCCAAGTGCTTTAAATTAAGTACGGATATGACTCGACATTTCTTAAAACACGTGAAAAGTTGTTAACTCTAGGAAAACGGGCTAATTCGATTGCAAGTAAAAATGTACTCACATTAGAATTGGAAAATGGGCGTATTAAAATTGGAAAATGCAAATTAGTAGATGATCTCTGTGTTATCTTGTGAGTATTTTCCATTCCCTGAGTCCATGAGCAGACTGCATACCAAACAAATCTTCTCCGTTACTTATCTGGAGACCCTTGTCGCCTTCTTTCGATCAGATTCATCGAAAGCATCCTATTGTTTTGAAATTTTGCTTGTGTTTTGGTGTATAATAATGAATCCAATTCTCATTGCCGGTAACAATACTACACGAAATGACAACTGCAGCTGGAAACAGTAGCAAACAGAAATTTAATGTGACATCAACTAGTTGCCAAATCAAAACTAATCTAGAATTCAAATATAGCCAAACTGTTGTTAAGAACTGGTCCCGATACCCAGTTTCAAGAACAACTGCAAATATTTCACTGAATAATACGCTAATTCAATCGCAGAAAATGCTCTTCCTTCTATGAATTAGAGTAGCTGCGGGAGTTTATTGGCTATGAATTCGCGTCGTGGGTTCCAGCCCAGTTGCCTCAAGACCCACTGTGTAGCGTGGCTGATGTGCGTTAAATCTTGTCTGGGGCCCAAGTATTCCCGTTGGTGCCGTGTAGAAGTTATCAGAAGGAGGTGTCAGCTCAGATGTATGTACTCGGTACTTGATTGATGTTCAAAATGATAAAATCCGTCGTTAATAGAGCTCCCAACCTTCTTCCAATCCCTCTTTAACTCTCTGGTGTCCGCGATACCTAGTGGTCATGGTCGCGATTTCGCGGCTGGCAATTTTCGTCGAGTCGTGGGTTAAAGCCTTGATGCCATTGAAGAGCCACCGTGTAGCCGGAACTTATCCATGGTAAATCTGTCGTAGCATAATGTCCTCTCTTTGGCGTGCTGTGGAAGTTAGGAGCAAGGGGGAGGGGTTGCTAGCTCAGGTGATGTCCTCCGCACTTGACTGGGGTTCAAAATTACGAATACCTTCGCCGATAGCCCTCATGTTGCTTCTAGTGCGACTAAAATAAGACCAAACTAAACCGTTGCTAACAGTCCTTGTGTTGTTTCGTAGTGTGAAGCTAATAAACAATGACAATCCCTTACGAATAATTTGCGTTGATAGAAAAAACAAAGTCGCTATATTAATTACTGAAGTAAATGTTAGGAAATTCCTTCAAGAACTTCATTGTCTTTCGAAACCAACATCAAATATATCTTAACTTATTTGTTCTTTTCGAAATTATAAGAACACATAATTTATTTATTTTCCCACATTCTTTCTTGTTCCTTTGCATAGTAAATAACAGTTACGATGATTTGTAAGTTTTCTTAGTAACATATATTATTTTGTAAATATTAGACGAAGGAAAAGTAAATGATCACGTTGAGTGTAAGGATAATGAGAATCATATGTAGTTGATATAGTTCAGTCAATAAACTATGTGTATGATTTTTACACATTCAAATCAGAAAAATATTTCTTACGATGTCAGCAAACATTAAACTAACTAAACATTTCGCTCAATAGAGGACAGCAATTAAGCCTTTAGGGAAACTAACCATAACTCGAACTTAATCATAGATTTTGTCCGTAGTTTAAGGAAACGTGCTTTAACGTTCACTCTGACAGCTTGACAATACGTAATTTTACCATTTGTTACTGACAGTTATTCTAACTGTTTGTGTTAACTATAAATTTAGAGCGATTCCAAACTTGTCCAACTGATCCTATCTGCTCAAATTCGAATTGCAGTTGTCTTGCACACTGAAATTAATTTTACGCTAATTAACGGTCGTGTCAATAAATCTCTCATTAATTTCACTTGGTCCCAGTCTATTACATCAGAGGGATATGGAGGACGCAATGAAGTCATGGACTTGGCGCGATGCTTTTTAAGTTAATTGAGACCTTCCGAGGGTCCAAGTTCTGCATTTTTGCATTTAACTGTTAAAAAATTGAGGATATTTAGTCAAAAGTATGGATATGTTACTTATGAGATTTTGAATCATAGAAAGCTAAAAAATTCAATTTTAAAATTATGAACAATTCTTTAGCTCTAAGGAGAAAACTACTTTAATCTAAGCATTTCTAAAAAAAATCGTATATTTTTTAGGATATACTAATGCGCTTTCCTCAAATCAATTTTATCTATAATGATGATATTATGAATATAATGAAACAGGATATTTTCTTAACACTGAAAAAAAAAATTTATAGTAAATCTGACAAATATTAAAAATTGCACATTATTCCCAATGGAATTATGGGAAATTGGTCTCATAAATCTATAAATGGCATAGGAGTTACTAAATTTAATTTTTGACATAAAATTATATTCAGTATACACAATGTTATAAATGTAAGTACTCAGCAAATTTTTAAATAAATATAAATAGGGTGCAATTTTTGTTCCTAAATAGAAGTAAACGACTTATAAAAGGGAAACTAGGCAATAGATTATTATTAACTGCTCATTTATGTACACACACACACACACACACACACACACACACACACACACACACACAAACACACACACATATATATATATATTATATATGAATATAAAGATAGTTCTTCCTGAGAGAAATGTATGATTCTTCCTGTTATATATATATATAATATATATAGAGAGAGAGAGAATACATTGTTTTGAACATAAGAGTGCATCCTGCACGGTTCCACGATGGAAAAAACATTTACAGATATTCCAGTCAGCCTCAAGCGATATTGGTGACTTAATTGAGAAACTTGACTTTGGGACAAATTGAAGTTGAAGTGTGGAATCAATATCCTCAATGGGTAGAAAATTACTGATTTTCCTGAATTTTTTTTCTGTGTGTACATACCAGGACGACAGTATCTCGAAATGCCTCAGATTGAATGAGTCTTTCTTTGGAATCTCTGCTGAGGGCATTAATCGGGTAATCGAGCTGAAGCTGTTTGCACTTCAGTGGAACTTTACGGGTGAATTTGCGAAGAAGTAACGTTCTGCCATTTATTATCAGGAGTTTCCATTGGAGGTGCAGATTATTACGACGGAGATTGAGTAAGAACGAAATATTATGATTGAACGTTATGGACTATCCTTAAAGTTGCTGCTGTTCTGTAGCCATAGCAAATCACTAAGTCTCGGAAATCTTCATTTTATTCTTTTGTTCTGTTCTGTTACCTGTGATACTGAAGAGTGTGAATAAAAGCATCATTTGTCCATATCCTCCGATTTGAATGGATAGCACACTGGCCTACAAGAGATACAGAGTTGTCTAAAGCATGATATGAAATTGAGTAGTGAAAAAATATTCAAATCAAAAAGAAATAAATATAATTAAGAATTAGAAGAAGATACTGTAAATATATTTTTATATAGTGAAACAAAAGTATTAATTAATAAAAGGAAAATAATAGATAGCAGAGATGGATTAAGGCTAAAGCACTAGATAAAGAATGAAGAGAGGAAAGATATCTGGTGCTCTCTATCCGAAGAGTTGGTGTTATAATAACAGAAAGGCCTCGTTACATTCCTTTGATTGTATATATATCTTTATCATTTATTTAAAATATCTAAAAATGCATGTTCTCATTAATATATTATTACGTTTCATTGTTTTGAATAAACTGGACAAAATTTAAAATGGGTTATGTCCATTGCTTATTACTAAAGATTTGGTATAATATCATATGTGTGCCTAAACATGAGCATAACTATTATTCAATTTCAATAAATATTAGTCAATCAATTAACGCTCTAGCTACAAATGATACACTTTACATCTTTTAAATAGCACTTTTTTTAAAAATTATGCATGCTTATGACATTAACAACTAAGAACGTTTTTAAAATCAATACCAACACATTGTCTTAAATTTCTTATAAATATCACTTAATTAAGATCATCTACATATTGAATTAAAAAGATCTTTAAAATTATAACTACATATAGCACTAATCTCTAAATTTTTAACACTATATCAGATCTATTTTAAAGATTGAGTGAGTGAGTGAATGTAAAGTTTATTGGCGCTAGAGCCAGATATGGCTATGCTGCGCCAAACAAGATTAAACTGTGGTCTAGACGTGAAGTTGAAAAAAGATAAGAAGTGGTTGACAAGAAGGAGGGTCGAAAATAGTGAAGGATCGCAAAGGTAACCCTGGGGCGAGTCACCCATGTTTACCATAGACAGTAAACCCCATGGGAAAAAAAATATCCCTGGGATGTCTCAGGGTCATGATGCCCGAACTTTCAGAAAGAAGGAAAGTCCCTGAGTTCTCCCGATATAATACCCATTGGCAGGGTGCCCGGCTATACCCTGAAACGCTGGGTACCCATTTTAGTCGCCTCTTACGACATGCATGAGCTACAGTGAGACTATTCTGTCATTCCCGGTCACCACACAAATCCTATTTTAAAGATAGGAGCTCTATTCAAACTATCTATAATACTTTGTATAATTTTCAATATTGGCTTACCAATAAATGTAAAATGAGAATTGGATCTATTAGTAAATATGCAAAATTTAACAGAAATGTTATGAATTTTTTTGTTTAAAATAATGAAGAAATTTCACCATATTTATATTTACACAAATTTTCGTACATGCGTTCGTATTTCTATTAGAAATTTCTATCTGACTGTTTTTAACTACTTTGAAAGAATTATTAGTCACGAAATGTATATTAGTTAAATTAATGTACAATAATTTGCAAAAAATTCATAATTATTAATTACTTTGTCTACATGATCTACAACAAAGATACCCTGAATATTAAAAATAACTTTTTTTTTAATCTTTCAAGCAAAAACCCGTATTATTATTAAAAACTACGTTTTTTAAAACCCACTTTTTTAGTATTTTTATAAATAATATTTAAATTCTTCACAAGCTTGTAATGGAAGACTATAATTAATCGCAGATTTTGTAATAAAATTATTAATATATAAAATTATTTGTTTCTTGAAGTAAAAATTATTATATATAAAAATTAAATCTGTAACTAGTACCCTTGTTCTCTATATCTCATAATTTATTTTATCCACACCTATGCCAAAATTTCCTTCAATAGCATGTTGATATTTCTCACAAATATGCACTTTAAAAGCATTAAGCATTCAATTATATTTTTCTTTAAGTTTGTTTTTATTAAAATTCAGTAAAATATAATTCATTTTTACATTATGTATAAAGCCTAAACTAAAGTTGAGAATTTTACCAAGGATTAATTTTTTTATATTTATCAAGAATAATATTAATGTTTATCATATCAAAAAGGTTTAATTAACAAATTTAAATGTAAGAACTTCTAAAGATTTTAAAATTTTAATATTTTTTTTTAAAATTGTATGGTATTGGAGCAGATAGATAGTAATTTCCTTAATTAAATAAATATACCTACTCTCTGAAAATCATAATCAAGCAAAAATTATTAGCCAATTAAACAATTTCCCTTTAATTTAATACACAATAAAAAGAACACAATAGCTTTAAAAATAAATTCTTTCTCAAATCATCATCCTCATTATATATATATATATATATATATATATGGGGTGGTTACAAAAATGTAGGGAATCAACGTTTCAGGGGATTTTTATTAGAATTCTTCAATACCGGGATTTGGTTCAATCATGGCTGTGAGTTTTTAGTTTTATTACCAGCGTCTTGTTTAAAACAGGAATTTCCCTTTTTCTTACGAATGCCAATAAATTACGTGCAGGAATTGAATAAACCTTCTTCCTAAACGTTAGTCCACCTGGCTTCTACAATATAAAAATTAGCACTGTATTCAAGCTCAACATCGCACTCTTTCCATGTAGTTGTTATCGAGAGGCGCAGACTCTCGGATATGTGTTCATCCCGATAACATGTCCCTAGGTCTTTTCCCTTTCCTGCTAGTCATCGTATTATCAATAAATAATAAGTTGGAGTTTTAAAAGGTCTGCTGTTTCGACTATGGCTAAAAAATAATTTAAAAACGTTTGGAAGGGTCACGCTAATAGCCATCCCAATATATATATGTGTGTGTGTGTTATTTTCATGATATAAGCAAATATATTAGGTCTACCAGAAAGTTCTGTCCATTTGCTAAGTGAAATTAAATAATACATTTTTTATACATTTATTAATATTTACAGTCCAATACACTTTCTGTCGTAACTTATGAATTTTTGACAGCATGATGGTAATTTGTAAGTGCCATTTTTCAAAAATATATTGTCTTTAGAGGCGATGACCTCAAGCAGTGCATGATTGACATGCGATGCAGTTTTGAATTTTTCTCCTTTTAAAAAAATTTCAGGGAGATGAACAAGTTATAATTAGAGGTTCTAGGTCTGAGCAGTATGGTGGATGTGACAGAAATTCCAAAACTTCTTCTGTGATTTTATGACAAAATCCTCAATAACTTGTCGTTTAACATTATCATAATACAAAATAATGAGTTTCATACGGAACATCGACGACTTTTTTTATAAAACGTTTTTATGTATTTCACTTGGTGTGTGTGTGTGTCATCAAATTTTCGATCGTTAATTTAACCAACTTACCATCAAGCTAGAGTTCTGAAACATTGGGAATCGTTCTTACTCGCCTAAAAATGCAATATTTAGACATTTGCGACAAGTTTTAACTAACATTTTCTTTAATAATGCTGTTTAGCCCAACCCCTTGGCACGATTTCAAAAATTAGCACCAAACTTGGCAATTTTTTTTGGCTGACCGTTAAGTCCCTAAAACGGACCAGGGTAGCCACATATGGCAAAATACCGCCAAATAATTCTAGTCGCCAAGGATGGTTGGGTTAAACTACATTCCAACCAGTTAATTTACCGGATGAATTAATTAATTTTTGTTAGTTTTAACGTTTTTATGTATTTCACTTGGTGTGTGTGAGTCTGTGTATGTATCAGTGTGTCATTAAATTTTCTATCGCTCATTTAACCAATTTCCCATCATGCTAAAGCTCAGAAATTTTGAGAACCGTTCTTACTTGTCTAACAATGCAATATTTAGATATTTACGACAAGTTTTAACTAATATTTCAATAATTTTTTTAATAAACTTTGCTACATTATAAAAACGTTGTTTTTAAAACGTTGGTTTTTATCTGGAACTATTTTTCCGTGGTTTGTTTAAATCATATATTTGCTGTCAGTATCTCTTCGAATTCAGGTTTTTATTAGGTTTGAAAAGCTCAAAATGTATTGGTTCTTAGACGTCTTACCCTCAATGGTTCTTGCACAGCGTTTATTTATTCAGGCTGAATCTCGATTTAAAAGTGGAGGGTACAGATAATCCATGCTGCAAGTGTGCTCCTTATATATATATATATATATAGGATGTATTCAAAAATAATCCATTTTTCATCACCAGTTATTATGCAGTCCAAAACGGGTTTTTTTTCGTTCGGAGCAATTAGAGATGTGAAGATGAAGATTCGATTAAGCAAAAGTCTCATTTAATTAACCAGCCCCATCACCTGGAATACTTATAGACCAACCCTAGTAACGCCGAATATTATATTGTACAATAAATAGTATTAAATGAACGGAGCATGTATTATTTTCTTTCACTTCACAAGGGGACACGACTTTCCGGTACGTCTTATATAAACATGTATATGCCGGAAATTTCAAATATGACTTATATTACGGGATAGAGATTTTTGTCACTATATTTTGATTCATCTTGTTGTGAAATTTGCTCTCATCTTGTCGAAATTCGATTCCTCTTCTCGAAATTTCTTCAATTCTCTTCATTATTTCAAGAACTAATTAATTTTGATATTGCGATTAGACTTTACGGAAAATTAAGGAACCATTTAATAGTGTATTTATCTGAATTTTTGATCCGATCACCCCGTATTGTTAAGTAATGTGCATCTTTGAATAATTTCGTCTAAAGTATTCTAGTATTCGATTTCCTAAGAGTTTTTCCCCCCTATTTCAGGAATGAAATACAGAAATCGAATGGGATTCGGAAGCCATTTTATACCATTTCCTACTTGATTCTGTAAAAAAATATTGAATTCCAAAAGGGAAAAGTTATGTTTTGTGAAATAATTAACAATTTTAATAAATTTATTTGATTATATGCTTTATTGACTGAAGTAAATGGTCCGAATTGAAAAAACAAAATTTTAAAATTACTTGCCTAAATTTGTCGAGACTCAAATCCTCCCAAAGGCGTGATGTGGAAGTTTGGAGAGGAAGGTATTAGCTCAGGTGTAGTCCTCGTCATTGGAACGAGGTTCATCGTCAATAGCCTTCGTGTTGCTTCTAGTGCAATGTTAATAAAATCTAATGGTCACTTTTACAGTACTATTTCTGAAAGCATCGCTTACGTAATAACCCTTACCTATATATAAAACTGGAAATTTTTAATGGATATTTCATGAGAAAATAATTAATTATTTATTGCAGTGATTCTAAGTTGAAATCAGGGAGCACATTTTATTTTCGCTTTGAATAATTATTCCAAATATAATTATTTCATACGCCTGATTTCATTTAATTTTCCAACCAAAATTGATAACCGAACATTGCACAATTATTCAAGTTTATCGGACACGATAAAAATACCAACTTTTCGTTCAGAGTGCAGCACAACTAACCTCCAACACAGAGAAATAAAGCTTTATTAATTCAAGAATAAATTAAATTCCGCTAGGATGATACAAACGGAGAAACAGATGACAGAAAATCGCATTTTATCCCGCGTAATTAACAAAATACCGTGGCTATCATTCATCGCAAGCTCTCCTGTCATCTGGAAATTATTCAAACCTACCGGTGGCAACGCATCACCACGCACGGGGCACACAATTAAATTTTCATAGAGCTCTGATTTTGTAAAAGGTTATCTTTCCCGTTATATAATTTATAATTTAATCGGATCGGTACATAATTAACCTTCGGTGGATATTTAATGATAATGCTTTATGAGGAATGCTTCGGCAGAGGGGGATTAATATTTTCAAATATGGAATTAAAATTGATGCCTTATAATGCCTCGGATCATTTTGGACGGAAGAGAAATAATTCAGGTCAAATGTTGTGGAATGTCTGTTCATAGAGAAAGGGCAATGAGATCTGTGGACTTGGCTCACGAAAAGTTCGATAGACATTTATACATATTGGATGTACTTTATATTTAAAATTCGAATTGTAGCTTTACTATGATTAAAAGCCTTAAGGCATGATACGTCTTCTACGAGGAAGAATGAGCTTATTTTCTGTCAAGTTTAAGTAATACTCATTTTTTTTAATAAAAGAAAAGGTAAGTAAATATTTCAGCACTGATGTATCAGTATATTTAAGTTTATTAAAAGAAAATCAAATTTATAAGCGTAAAGGGTAAATAATGAGACCTTGCGAAACATTTTGTTTTGATGCTATACTTATTTACTTATTAACACCTTCAATATATACCCCTCTTCTATCCGTATAACGTTCCATGCAAATATTTTAATGTCGGAAAGAGTGCTGGAAATATTCTGACATCTCCTTCAGGACGTGTGCCACTTTTTATTTACCAGCTTCAACAGACTCAAATATCGTTTCTTTCAATGCGAATCCTTCCAACACTGTTTCGAACAACGAAAGATTCTCTTATAGCTATGAAGGGATGGAGGAGGGGTGTGTATTTAGATCATAATAAGTAAATATCTATGACATCAGAATGAAATGTTTTACAGCGTCAGTTTTGTTACTTAATAGTGACACCGCGCATGTACAATTAATAATCAATAGCGATATTTACTGTTGCATGTCGTGTACTTTACTTTAGATACTTCTTGTATTAAATTCTCTGAATTTATAACTATAAAAATTTGCAGTGTATTTACAAACATAGCATTCCGTACACTTAAGATATTTATAATTGCAAAAATCAAACTGAATAAAAATAAACATTTTAAAATTTTATCATAATTCAATCCCATATTTTATATATAAATATTATACCATACCTAAAATTTAGAGTTAATTAAAACAGAAAGTTAAGTTCACTATCTGGATACATTTAGATAGAGTAGAAATATCTAACTTATTTTAGATATAATAGCAGTATAGCCTCATTTTATAATGTGAATAAATTTAGATAGAATAGCAATGTCTAAATTATTTTTGATAGAATAGCAGTATAGCCTCATTTTATAAGGCGAATAGATAAATAGAATAGAATTTCGAGAAAATGCCTCGGAATTCTAAGATACCAAGTTTCGATGCTACTAAAGATTAGCAGTGTAGCGGGGTGATGCATGTTAAATCTGGTCAAGATGCAAAGACCTCCCTAGGAATGGTGTGAAAGTTTGGAGATGAAGATGCTAGTTCAAGAGTCATTCTCGTCACTTGGCAGAGGTTAAAAATGGTAATAAGCTTTGCCAATAGCCCTCGTGTTGCTCCTGAGTGCAACATTAGTAAACAATCTCAATCGCATAGCTTATTTGGAGAAAATAGTTTGAAGTTTGAGTCGCAGTATTAAATTTTTTTTTCGTAGGGTAGTGCATGAGTAGCAGCGTGCTCATTATTTAACACCTGTCGGTTACAATTCTAATCTGCCTTCAAGTAGGTTTTATAAGAATACATACACAAGAATTTTTAAAGGAAATTAACAGCTTAGAAAAGTCGTAAATTGAATTATAAATCGTTTTATTTGCTTATGACAAAGCATTTTTACCCTTGAAACTTGAGTTATAGTTAACATGTTACTTTCATAGCGTTAAATAACTTTAAATGTATTTTAATGAAAGTAAAATTGAAAATATAGGGTGATTCAAAATGCTATTTTTTTCATGAATAAATGGTACAAAGTGATAAGCCATACGTCATAACATAAGGAATTCATGAAAGGTGTTTCTACAGATGTTCGATACTACTTAGTAGAGATACACGTATAAATTCAATTCGATATATAAATTCCTCCTAAACACGTTAAAAAGTGTTAAAGGATTGTACAACAGCGGAAATCCGTTGCTTAAGTTCACATAAATTTATGGGGGATGGTGGTGTTTAACAATTTATCTTTTACGAACCCCCAAAGAAAGAAATCGCATGGGGCAAAAATGAAATGACTTAGGGGGCCAACTATGTAACATCAATTAATTCCACTGTGGTTCACTGTGACCAATTCGATTTCGAGATAGCTCCGTCAAACCTTCTACAATAGCTTTCGTGAAATAACTTCTCGAAGACCGTAAATTTTTTACAGCATAAAACTTCCATATTTTATCTCTGTATTCATTCCTTATTTATCATTCTGTGTCGTTTATTTTTGAAAATAGGGAATTTAGGAATCGGACAATTCGTATTGTATAACTCTGTGTAATAATATTGTAAGGGAAATAAAATAATTTATGTTTTACATTATGAATTCGTTAATGCATTGATTCTTAATTAAAAAGTGCTTTTCAAAAACTTTAAACAAATATGTACTCCAATACAAGATTGAAGTATGAGCAATAGGTTGGTTATAGAGTATGGAACTACTCTAGCTGTGTGTGTGTGTAAAACCACTGTCTGTGAATCAGAATTTATGAGAATCTATGCTGTGCTTGAAATTTTGAAAAGTATTTCTCGGAATTGACTGGCCAGTATATTTTAGCCCTTGCGCTAGAGGGCATCTTAAAGTATACTACTAACCTATCCAACCATTTCCGAGACGAAATTTCCAAAGTAGTGTCTAGCTTATGCGAGTCTTATTTAAACTGTAGCAGTCATGTTATTCCGCATGGCAAAAGTTGAGAGGAACTCGAACTTGTATTTCAACTTAAATAAACATCGTTTGAACTAGAGACTATTTTCTTCATTGTGTGAGACTTAACTATATAATCAAAAAGAGCAGAATTGTTTAGTAGATATCTTAGAACTATATTGTTATGGAAATTAATACCAATATTTGAGTAACTATTGTTAGAACTTTTAAACGAGGTTCAAAATTCATGCAATTTGTATATATTAATTATTCACATAAATAACAAATATTTTTATCAATCTTAATGCAATTTGTATGTATTACTTATTCACATGAATATTTTGATCAATATTAATGTTTGTACATATTTAAAAAAACGAGAAAAAAAATTCGAGGTAATATTTTAATCAAAGCAAATACAGTATTTACCTTATTTTATTTTATTTCTGTTACATTGTAAAAATGTTGATTGCAATACAATGCAAAAAGAATAGTGAATTAAAACTGGTATCATAAATTTTTAATTTTTTTGTATTATTTTAGAAATAATGTTATTAATCTCATACAGTTACTGTATAGGGTTATTCGAAATGAATCATTTTATTTCTAAATGACATATCTTCATAAACCAATGACAGAAAAGGATGAGTAATACTTGGATGCAAAAAAGAAAAAAGTTGTATGCAAAGTTTTGCATAGAACAGATTTAGGCACTCAAGGAGCGATGTTTTTTTATGTAATATATAAAACAATAAGTAAACCTTTTCCATACGAAAATTAATTCAAACAATAAATTATTAAATTAAATATATTTAAGCTAAATGCAATAAGTATTAAAGCAAACGATAAAATATTAAATTGAATATCACATCAGCTACATATAATTAAAATTGCAGCAAATGATAAAAAATTGAAAAGGGATCTGATACGCCAAAAATGTTTCAACTAAAATAATAGCTCCTCGGGTGGCTAATATGGAAGTTGCTTTTACAAATGTTCGATATAACTTCCTATAATTAAATGTATAATGTCAATTCGATATGTATTTTAATGGGTTGGTACAATTGCGGAAATCCGTTTTTTAAGTTCCCCGAAATTTGTGGGTAATATCGGCGCATACAATCGATCTTCTGCAAACCAACTAAGGAAGAAATTGCGAGGTGCATATCAGATGAAATAGGTGGTCAGTTGTGTAACATTGAGCCCACTGCAATCGATTCGACTGTGCCACAGCTCCGTGAAAGCTCCTAAAACACCTTTCGTTAAATAGTTTAGTTTTTATTAACGTCGCACTAGAAGCAACACGAGCCACGGTCACAATTTTGAGCTACGGTCAAGTGACGAGCAAGACACCTGAGCTGTAAACTCCTCTATTAACATCCACACCATACCAACGGGAGGACTTTGGGCCCCGGATAGATTTAACGTGCATCAGCCCCTGCTACATAGCGGGTCTTTGGCGCTCAAGGATCGAACCCGCGAACGAAAACCGCCGGCCACGAGTCCACGATCTTGACCACTAGGCTACCCGCGGCCCACATCTTTCGTGAAAATAGCTTCACGAAGGAAACACGAATGTTATCATTTTTTTTCACAATATAAGATCACGATAGTTTTTCGTTGTATTCAAGAGTTTCTTATCCTTTTGTGTCGTTTAATTATGAAAATATGGAATTTTAAATTCGAATTTTGAAAACATTTTGCTCAATAACCCTGTATTTTAAATCAGTAATGTTATATATGTATTAAATTTCATTTGTATACGCTTTTGCTTCATAATTGGGAAGGAATAGGGATTACTTAAGCATATTCTCAAGGTCATCATTATCAGGTCCTTTCCAATCTGCGCTGATGTGCTCGGAACACAACCTCTTATGCGTTCGAGAACGCATCTAAGTGATTATATAGAATAATCATGGCATCAAACCACGTAAATCATTACAGGGAATCATTTATGATTAATGGAATCATCAGAGCTTCGATGATAGCCGGGATTCAACAGTGGAACCGTAATTACGTCCTGATCCATTCACTGATTGAATTGAAAGGATAACCTCTATCATTACCCTGAACAGCAACGTTAGATTCTACCTCCACAATGCCGCACGAAACGCTTTTTCCATGACACCGAAAAACCACATATAAACCTTTTTAATACAAACTAATGTTTTCCTTATTTATTATCTTAATTAATATGCTTACATGTATATACAAATTATTAAACATTCTACAAGAGGATACAGTTTTTATATATGACCTTTTATATCTGTTTTCCGTTACGTTGATTGTTTGGTTTAATGGGATATAAACTAACAAAGGGGTTATTATCACCTATCGTTACATGCATGTAAAAATTTATCACGCATGCGCAGAATATTGGCTCAAAATGCCAAGTCGAAAATATTGATAGATTGTATAATTATGTCGCAATTATAGAATCAGTACGATGATAATTAGGGGTTGACCTAGCCCTTTTGAACCAAAATTTAGTGACGAGAATGATATCTTAGCTAGGACCCTTCACTTCATTTCTCGTGGCCGCGGTAGCCTAGTGATCACGTCGCGGATTCGCGGCCGGCGATTTTCATCGAGTCTCAGATTCGACGAACGAAATACTTGACGCCACGAAATACCCACCATGTAGCCGAGGCTGATACACTTTAAATCTGTCGTTGCTCAAAGTTTTTCCATTGGCTTAGTGTGGAAGTTAGGAAAGGGTTTGCCAGCTCAGGTGTTGTCCTCGTCACTTGACCGAGGCTCAAAATTACGAGATCCATCGCCAATAACCCTCGTGTTGCTTCTAATGCGACGTTAATAAACCATTTAAAACCTTAATGAGATGTAGAATAACAAAGGCTATTATCACCTACAGCTACGTACATGCAAACGTTTATAATGCATAGAAATATTGACTGAAAATGTCGTACATATTTTGATTGATTTATTGTAAAGTAATGTCGCAATTTCAGAAACAACACAACGTGAAATGGTGGTAAACCTAGTAATTTTAAACCACGTTTTTTCTTCTTTTTTTGAGTAAAACGAAATCTCAGCTGGGATTCACCCCTCCAATCATCCACACCAAACGTATAGGAGAACTTAGATCTCTATATATTTAACCTGATCTAACCCAGCTGTAAGATTGAACTTCTTTGGAATTCGGGCTCAATTTGACATTCGGCTATCGACGCTGACCCTGAGCTCTCCAACATATCTCCATTTTTTTACAGTGTTCATAGGATATCGTGTAAGTTTAATTTAAAGAACACATTTTTAACATTTATTTTGACTTTAGGCAACAGGAATTTAGTCCCATAAAATACAGTAACAATTAAAAGTAACTATTTCGGGAACAATAAATTAAATCCATTCCAAATTTAAGAATGAGGGAAAAACTTAAATGTATATTGGTGTTTTTCTAGCAGTACTTTATCATGATTTATTATAAATAGTTAAGAGTCGAAAATTCACGTAAAATATTGTTAAATTCCTGACAAGAGTCTTGGTTATCACTGTTAATTATTATAGCTTTGCGCACATATGGATATTAGAGAGTCGCCATTTTTGGCTCTTTTATCGCTCTCGGCGATATTACATGATATTAATTGGTATAAAAGTTTTATATTAATGTATAGGGAAAAACCGGCGTCTTGACACCCAAAAGGAACTTTGTTAAAGCCATGCAACCTTCTGTCCTTGGTATCGAACATTCGAGCTACGCTTGTATTGTTATTTTAGTAATATAACTATAATATCTTAATAATCTAACTAATACTTTAAAAATTTCTTCAAATTTCGCATTGTTTTGCTTAGTTGTTAAAAATTAGAGAGACCTTTACTAATTCCGTAGATGTATCATTTATGTGAATTTTATAAATAGAACGTTGGAAAATTGCCTTTTAAAATAGTAAACAACATATACCCCTCCATAGAGAAAAATAAATATAATATCTTGTATACTTTCCTCGAATTTTACTCTAACTAGAATTCACTTCCATATTCCGTCGTATATAGCCCTCGTGTTTCTTCTCAGGGCGACGGTAATAATTAATGACAAACAATCATAAGGAGAACGATTTTGTGTATGAAGAAAGGAAAGACATAAATTTTTGTGTAGCAAACATTAAAAATGATGATGCTATGCTTCCAAATATGACAATTAGTTAAAGTGATTCTGACATGGAATTTAAAGTATTCGCATGAAATCTTTTGTATAAAGGATGCATTCAAAAAACCAAAGTGTTAGTTAAAATATAAAACAATATTTCTCTTCCATTATTAATTTCACGTGCAGATTATCTACGGCATTCTATTGTTATTTCTGCTACATGTGTTGGTAATTTTCTGTTCGCAGTGTTCAAATTTCGTCAAATTTTCGTTTTGTTGACGACTCAACAAACCAGTAATATAAACACAGTCGAAAATAAAATAACTCATTTTCATAAAAAGAATGACTATTTCATTTAGAATTATTTTCCTCATAAATAAGTAAACTAACTTAGCAAAAAATGTAATTATTCGTCTATTTATCGCTAGACTGGTGGTCATTGTCCCTGACTCACTGCCGACTTCGTTTTCCTCGAGCCATGAACCAGCTAAAGACTTGTAGTGTAGTGGGGTTGACAGACTCTAAATCTGATCCAGGTTTAAAATCCTTTTATTGATATGATGTGCAAGTTTGGAGAGGGATATGCCAGCTCAGATATTGTCCATGTCATTTGAACGAGTCTCGAAAATCTGAGGCCCGCCTCCAATAGCCTTCGTGTCGTTTCTTAGATATTAATAAGCAGTCAAATCAAATATCCATTATTAAGCCTAAAAATACCAGAAATGTTATCTACAAACTTATGTAACGTATTTTATTATGTAATATATAACGTGTATAGATATATTTTTAAATATGTGACGTGTTCTAAATTATAAGGAGAATCTCTTATATATTTTTAGAAATATTTTTCATATTTAAATATACACATGCACTGATAAAAGGTAGTATCCGTATTAACTTGGTAATCATGGTTGAGGACTCATTGTTGCCGTTTCTTTCCTCGAGTTATGGTTGGCCCGTGTGGTGACCGGGAATGACAGAATCGTCCCACTGTAGCTCATGCATGTCGCAAGAGGGGACTCAAATGGATACCCAGCATCTGGGGGTATAGCCGAGCACCCTGCGCCTAATAATTATATCAGGGGACCTCAAGGACTTGCGTTCGTTTTGGTAAGTAAGGGCATTAAACCCCGACACTTTAGTGATCTTTTTCCTTCCTACGGGGGTTATTGTCTTCGGTAAATATGGATTACGCTCCCCGGGATACCCTAGCGATCCTTCTCTATTTTCGAACCTCCTTCAATTTTTCATACTATGGATCACAGTTACATCTTGTATGGCGCAGTTTAGCTATATCCAGCTCTTGCGCCAACAGCCTTCACTTTCACTCATTCACTCCAGTTGTGCGTTCGAGCCCAGATGCCTCTAAAGACCCACCGTGTAACGGAGTGGAAGTACGTTAAATCTAGTCGGGGTACCAAGTCCTCCCATTAACATAGTGTGGAAATTTGGAGGTGGATGTATGAGCTTGGATATCCTTCCATCACTTGACAAAAAGTCACAATTATGAAGTCTTTTGCCAACAGCTTACGTGTTGGTTTACAGTTCGACATTAAAAAACAATGTAGCGTAAAAGAATTGTAAAAATTTCCACCTTATACACGGATATATTCGGTATTTAAATTAAAATAGAACAATTAAGACCGAAATATGACGAGGCATATATATCAAAATACCGAAAGAACTAAGAAAACATCTTATACGAAGTATTATCCACGAGAACCCGCACCAATGAGAAAATAGTTCCTTGGCTTTCCCCTCACATCTTGCTCAGGGCAAGAAACCGAATAGCACCCCCGCAATTCCTGCGCCTTAATGAAATCCCGCATGCAATTCCCAAAAATAAATAGCATCGGATGGCGTAATTATTTTTCCCCTGACAATTATTTTGGCGCGGGCGATCTATGCAAATCTCATGAATGCCATCACGAATGCAGGATTTCATGTCGGCTCATCGTTACAGAGGGGTATTGGAAAACAGCTGTGGAGTTCGCGGTAGATATCCGTCGCTGTTTGAGGGTTTTTATTGGGTTTTAAGGAAGGAAACGCTCACACACACAGAGAGAGATTATATTCTGAATTAATACGGAAAATAATTGATAGACGGCGCATTTGTGTGAAATCATAGAGCAAACTGTTAATAAGCGTTACGCATTGTAAATTTGAAAGATTTAAATAAGATTTACATAATATTACTTTTCCCTTATGCTGTGTTTTTATGTTGTTATTTAGAGTGTTAGAGAAAACGTTTGCAATAAGAACAGGCACAATAGTTGCAAAGGTGCTATAATTGTAGAAGAGACCGTTTTTTAACAGTAGGAGATGATTGTATACATTTTGTCATATCTCTATAAATTATTTGTAGTTTAATTAATCGATAGGCATGGCATCTGTATTTTATTTTTGTGTAAATTTATTCAGACGCTCTTATTTTGACGTTAATTTACTGAGCCTTTAAACAAAGTGATCCAGTAAGGTTTGGTTTTATTAATATGGCAATAGAACCAACACGAGGACTATTGGCTACAGACCTCGTGATTTTGAATCATGTTCAAGTTATAAGGATGACACATAAAATGGCACTACCATCTCCTAGCATCCACACCAAGCGGGATGACTTTAACCAGTTCAGGATCGCGCGATGACGTATACGTGATCGCAAGATTCTCCCTTAACGGACCACGGTATCGCGTACGTAACGAGTGTTTCCATGCCACCGGGCAAATTGGTGTGGTATGAAATTGGAACGTTATATTTGAATTTTTAACGGCCATTAGATGGCGGTTGAAGCTCGTTATATTTCCAAATATCGATCCCAGAATGTTGATCTTTAATTTCCACTTTTGCTTCCGATATTTTTTTGTTTTGTTTTTGCTGTCGGTTCAGGTAAAATTGAAAATTTAAACAACTCCGTTTGTTTTATTCTTTGATTCATTTAAAGGACTGTGATTTACTGCGCGCTGGATTTTTCTTTATGCTTTAACGGATTTTAGGGAAATTAGGGGTTAGGTTAGGAGTTAGGTTGGTTAGGGTTGGAATTAGACTTATCGCTCGCACGACGGCATTTTCTGTGTTTCTGGTTCAGTTTTATCTTTGCTATCAAAGGGAAAAGATTGAAATATCTGAATGACAAAAGTCTAGGAGAAAATGTTTTGTGTGCAAAAAATGCTTCCCAAAAGAAAGAAAAGCAAGCTGATATATTACAAATACAAAATTTGCAACGTTGGACTTAGTCCTGAACAGTGTTTCGAAGTGTAACATTTTGATTTCATAGTTTTTTATTGTGTCATTCTGAGAAGAAAAACGAGAGCAATTGACAATGGATATGGAAGTCTTAAGGCTTGGTCAATCGGCGATGACGACACTTGAGCTGGTCCCTCCTCCTCAAAATTCTATACCACACCAGTGGCCGCTGTTGCCTAGTGCTCATGGTATCGGATTCGTGACTGGCGGTTTGACTTTAAGGCTAACCAACGACTCGACGGAAACAACGCCGGTAGCGAGTTTACGATCCTGACCACTAGGCTACCCCATCCATATTTTGTTTCTAGAATAATGTATCAGTTCTAAATTATAGCAGTGGCTTCGGTGGCCTAGTGGTCAAGGCTTCGGATTCGTGACAGGCAGTTTTCGTTCAGTCACGGGTTCAATCCTTGGCCGCTAAAGACCCGCCATGTAGCCGGGGCTGATGCACGTGAAATCTTTCGGGACCCAAAGTCCTCCCGTTGGCGTGGTAAAAAAGTTAGGAGACTCAGGTGTCATCCTCATCACTTTAGCGAGTTTGAAAATTACGAGGTCCGTCGCCAATAGCCCTAGTATTGCTTCTAGTGCGACGATAATTAAAAAAAATCTAAACTAACTTCCATACCACACCAAAGAGAGGACATGGAATCAAAACACATTTAATGTGTTTCAGCCCTATAACAAAACAAATATTTAGTTGCCTCACGATTCCAATCCACGATTCTACAAAAACAATACAGAGAAAGGGAAATTATACCCCTAAAATCATCAACTCTATTACCTGCAAGAAGGTTTTACTATTGTTTTTCATGGCTTCTCATGTTACTATTTATGTTTATATCAGTTTTTCTCATAACGTACGTGAAATTAACGTATAATACTATTGTAAACTTTTAGATAGGGTTAAAGCAATGTATCGGTACAAAATAATTCTCAATGCGAGCCGCCGAATTCTCATTTTTCGAAGCAATTTAAGACCCATACAGCTAGTGTAACACAAGAAAAATATATGAAATTTCATTGTATGATACTCGAATATTTTCCATCTAGTAAGGACTTAGCTCATTTGGAAGACCGTTTGCTTGGACTCTTGAAAACTGCAGTGAAAGGGATGTTTTCTTCGAATGAAGTAAAAAAAAAAAGATGTGAAATTGGCTCCACACCCTTCCAGCTTTTTTTTGATCGTACAGGAGCTCCTGGTATGATAAAAACAAAGCTCCCGATGCGTTGGAAATAAAGTGTACTCCTTTAAGTGCATACTTACCTCATAAATCCAAGTTGAAAATTTAGAAATCTCTTTTAATGGTAGATAAATTAATAGCGATTTATTATATTTTACACCATTAAATGCGAATACACATCTCTTGTTGAAGCACATAAATAGCGATTTACGTGGGAGGTATCGTAATGTTTTAATTATTACTTAGAGATAACCGAAACATTCGCCGATAAAGTGTGTTCTTCACAGAACAATGATCCTTTAGAGCTATTCATCTTGATTTTCTTTGTTTCCGGAAGTCTTAGATTGAAA
This sequence comes from Nephila pilipes, assembly GCA_019974015.1. NCBI lineage: Eukaryota > Metazoa > Arthropoda > Arachnida > Araneae > Nephilidae > Nephila > Nephila pilipes. The sequence continues at coordinate 1,054 of BMAW01108120.1, read as the reverse complement.
TAATGCGCAGTATTATAAAGATTCAATTATTATCCGAGTATATCGTAATATTTTATTTATTACATCTATGACTTCTGAGTGTGTGCGTGCGATCTGTGTGATAAGTGACTTCGATTGCCGCAGGATTATAACAAGCACCATTACTAGACTGAGAACGGGTCACTGTAAGGGCATGGAAATTCATCTAGACAAAACAAGGTCCTATCGTTTTTGTAAGAACTGCCCTGAAGTCCAGCTTACGCCAAGGCCTCTCTTGGAATGCTCGTCTGTTGAGCCAAAAATACTTAAACTCGGTTTGATTCCACTCTATCACCCCCTACAGGATACCTTATACGGCCCTGAGGCACCAGAGCTGGCAGCCGCTGTCTTGGATGCTTTTCGGGGCATTTGATATTAATATTGCTGCAATAGTGCTTGATGTTTTTTGTGATGTCCATGGACATGAAAACAACAACAACATTACAACTGTGTTTCCTATTGTGCAAATAATACTAAAAATAATCAGTTCAGATACTTAGACTTTATTTGTTATTCTTAAGATTTCTGTACATAGTCACCATCCAGAATTACATACATCTCCGAACGCATCTTGAACTTTCGAATGCAATTACTGTAGAAGTCAGTAGAGGGCCTTGGTGCCCAGTGGTCTTAGTCACGGAAACATGGTCGGCAGTGTTCGTCGAATAGAAGGGTTTGGCCTTGATGCCACAAAAGAACCACCGTGTAGCCCGGGCTTATGCATGTTAAATCTACTGAGGCACAAAGTCCTCCCATGGCGTGGTTTGGAAGTTAGATGAGGGGATACCAGCTTAGGTGTCGACATCGTCATTTGACAGAGGTCCATTGCCAACTGCCTTCATGTTGCTTCATGTGCGACGTTAATAAAATGAAACAAAACAACCATGTCAATAGATCGAACTCTATATTTTCAAAACTACGGATGATTTCAATTTACGTCTTCCTGAAAGAAAACAAACCAACTTGAATAGCTCTAATTTATGTCATTATGTAGATAAGAATCAAATAAAATGCCGATACAATTTTATTTATATAT
>BMAW01108102.1:0-19367 GCA_019974015.1 Nephila pilipes | reverse complement strand
ACGCAAAAACTCGGGTTTATTACGCTTGATCATCTTCAAACACTGCTTCGAATCATCAACTCGTCGTTGTTTTGGGTCAAAAGTGAGCTCGCGCGGCACCCACTTTGCACAGAGCTTTCTCATACCCAAATATTCGTGAATGATATGATGTACACGTTCAGTTGATATCTTTAGAGTGTCTGCTATTTCATTCAATTTCAATTGACGGTCATTCAAAATCATTTTGTGGATTTTTTTAATGTTTTCGTCGGTAACAACCTCTTTTGGGGGTCCAATGCGTTCACCGTCTTCGGTGCTCATTTCACCATGTCGAAACTTAGCATACCAATCCTGGGTGGTCGATTTTCCTGGGACAGTGTCCGGAAACTCGGCATCAAGCCAAGTGTTTGCTTCAACTGTATTTTTTCCCTTCAAAAAGCAATATTTTATTAACACGCGAAATTCCTTTCTATCCATTTTTTTCACAATACCAAAATTGCTTCACTCAAAATGCTATAATTCACAAACTAATGATCCGACAGCTGTCAAATTTATACACGCATCTTTTGAGGGTTAGAGCTAACTAAAAAAACATATGAATTTAATTCTAGTAGCACCATCTATGTGTCAGGCCGGGGACTTTTCAATTGATCTGTTATTTTGTGTGTATTAATATTGTAATATTTCACGTTTGTACTCGTAGTTCTGTTATATTTCTATTTTCATCGACGGGGTTCTTCGTACAATGTTAAAGTACAGGTCCCAATATTGGAGCATATGTTTCCCAATAAGAAAGGGCTCGAATATTATGTTTATATTCTGATTTTATTATATTTTAAAGGTAGAGTGTTTTATACCACTACTCATTTTTCTATCTGAATCAATCTCTTTTTTTTCTAATGTATCATTCGCTTTCTATTTCGTCTTTTATACTGTAATACTGAATTGCTTTCAAACCTTACGTATTCAAGTGAAAAACAGCAGAATGTCCCCAAATTTTAAGAATTCTGTATCATGAAAAGATGAATATGTTACAACGTCTCAAATTCATATGAGAACTGCAATGGTTTTCTGGCTGGAAATGCGTTCGAAAATTTTGACCAGACTTTTTAACATTAGGCGAAGACAGTCTTAATGCACAGCATCGAGTGGTTGTTCGGAAAATGAACTGTTAATAACGCTAATGTAATAATGAGTCTTATTTTCTTTTTCTATTTTAATTACGTACAGGGACAAAATCATTAGAAATGTTTAATTTTTTAATTTTTTTTAATCTCACAATTTAATTCAAACTCGCGTGATCTTCCTTTCTATTTAAAAGGTGGTTTTTAAACCACCTCACTATGTTTTTCGATACAGATTCTGTACTTAAAATTCTACCTTATTTTTAGAAGATTTGTTAAAGATTGCAAGAAAGTTCTTCAATATACCTTCAGATCTAATGGATGAATTTAAAACTGATTCTTTGCGAACCTTCAGGGAATTGCTTACTCTGTATGGGAACAGGCCAATCTATTATACAAATATTGAAATAGCATTGTTTGGTGTTAAACCATAGAATATTTGTGATATAAAGAAACCCAGTCATCGATGAACGAACTTAAAACTGACTCTTTGTAAGCCATGTGCGAATTCCTTGCGTTGTATGGGAATGGAACAGTCTGTTATACAAATACTAAAATAGCATTGTTTGCTGTTAAACCCTAGAATATCTGTATTAAAGAGATACAGTCTTAAAAACATATACAAAACTGCAAATTTCTTAAAGTTTTACTGACACAATAAATTTTGTTATTTTATTTTTGTAGTGCTTATTTAGTCATATTATGAACATTTCAACATTAGGATGACTTCTTTCTTAAGTTCTTACTTTAATCCACTGGTCAATGATTAAGAAAATAACCTCAGAATCTTTAGATAATATGTTATTGTTAAATGATTACATATTCTAGAGAACCATAGTAAAAGTTGTAATTGGGGCATTTTTTTAAACAAAAATTCAAAGTTTTCACTTTTACGAATGATGATGGACCTCATGAATTTTCATTTTAATTGATGGAGTTTGAATTTTTGAAGATCATCTCAATATTTTACTTATAAACCTCTCTCTTGCGTAAAAAATAAAAACCTAATAAAATTAGATTTTTTTTCAACGTAACGGTATGTTTTTGGTCTGTAGCAGATTTTAAAGCTATAAATTGTACAAAAACTCTATAACCACAGAAAAAAGTTTAATATTAAATTCAATTTTTTATACACTTTTATAGGTTTAATTAATTTTTTTAATACACAACCCAATATATGATGAGTATAAACTATTCATATTTTTAATAAGGTAAAGAATTAGAATAACGTTAAAGTCGTTAATAAAAAGACGAATTTTCTAGTAATTTATCAATTTTCATCTCAGCTAAGTAAAACACAACTGCCATTATCAATATTGGCTGAAAAGGATTTAAATAATTTTGTTAATGAAGTTGAAAATGGTTTTAATTAATCATTAAAGTAATTTTCTTCCCACTTGTCCGATTTCTCATCTTTAATATGATTGCTTATTAACGTCGCATTGAGAATCTAACAAGAGGGCTTTGGAGACGAACCTCGTCATTTTGAGCATAAGTCAAGTGAAGGAGATAACACCTGAACTGGTACCTCCCTCTCCAAACTTCCACATTACACCAACTGGAGGAATCGGATCTCGTCCAGATTTAACATGCATCAGTTCCAGTACATGATGGATCTTTGGTGGCGAAAGGCTCGAACACACGATTCCACCTAAGCAAAGCCATCCGCGACTATGATTACTTGTTCACTGTGCCCACTTCTCATTTTTAAGCTATCTTGATATGGGAAATTTTGAATAAAGTGTTACGAAATTTGTGATTTAAGGAACTTAAAGAATGTATTGTGAAATGACGAATGCTTTAGATCTAGGATGGTATGAAATTTTTAAAGCAATTGATAGAGATACTTGTATCAGTTAATAATTTTTCCTTATTCCAAAAATAAAATATGGAAACTTTTATTAATTCACATTTTATTAATATAAGCATTCTGTCAATAATCAGATTAAATAAACAATGGAATTAGTGAACAATTTAAATTAAAATATCTCATCAAACCTTAAATTTTGTTTGTATAGTAGAATCTGGTTAATTCAAGCCCCTTTAATTTGAATCTCCAGATATTGGACGGCCGTGGAAGTTTGGAGAGAAAAGTACCAGCTTTGGTGTCATCCTCGTCACTTAAACCAAGATTCAAAATGACGAGGTCCGCCGCCAAAAGCCCCGTGTTGCTTCTAAATGCGACGTTAAGAAAACAAAATCAATCCAACCATCTCCATAAGCCAAGGCCCGCGGTAGCCTAGTGGTCGTGGACTCACGGCCAGCGGTTTTCGTTCAGTCGCGGGTTCTATCCTTAGCCGCCGAAGACCCGCCGTGTTGCCGGGGCTGATGCAAGTTAAATCTGTTCGGGGTCCTCCCATTAGTAAAAATTAAACTAAACTAATCTCAAAATTATAAGGTCCGTCACGAATGCCCCTCATGTCGGTGTTATGTTAAGCGATCATATCTTTTGTAAATGATTCTTACTTGATTTGTTCAATATAAAGAGTATTTTCTTCAAAAATCTTTTATTTTCCCAATTATTCCTTCATTCTACGGTTTGAATATCAAAGACGGGCTCAGGATCCAATTAATCCGATTTAACATATTTTAAAATGTAAATTGAGGAACGGAAAAATGTGAAATAAGTCTCTGTAAACCAAACGAGTTGCGAGCTCGTTCGAAAATTAAATTTTGTGTCAGAAAGATAAGACCAATAATAATATAAATTGAAATAATTAAGTCCATTTATTTTCCAAAACTATACTTACAACAAAGTTGATGAATCTGCATTCAATGCCTGGATGATGTCAAAACAATGGTCACCCTTTTGCTTGGTGTGGCTATGGAGAGAGGCGTTCCACGTTTAAAATCTACCTTATTATGTGATCACGGTACAAAATTTCGAAGCATTCTCGGGGACTTACCTTCTTTAGGTAAAGCTGGGCATCAAGATCCCCGATATACCCTATATATCATTTTATTCCTCATGGGGTTTACTGCCTTTAGTAAACACGGATGACGCATTCCCATGATACTTTAGCGAGCGTTATTCCAATTATCTTATTTTTTAAAAAGAAATTGATCACAGATACATTTGGCGGGGTATAGCCAGATTTAGCTCTTCCACCGTGAACCTCTACTTTCAGTTATTCACAGAATTGCGAAGCGCTTAATCTGAGGCCAGCTGGATTTTGTGTTGGACACAGAAGAGAGAAGGAAGTATTGTTGATCACTGCCAAGAACATTATTCACAACAGATTTCTATTTGATCTTTCAACGATCATTGGTAAAAATTTAAATTACACCATTTATTGAAAATATAAGGGAAATTTTAATGTATGAAACGGATTGAACGATATTTTAACGTATGGAAGAGCTGAAACGAAATTAAGTATATAACTAATAAGAATGCGAGATGGAAAAAGAGGGGGAAATACACACAGTCACAACTTTCATCGCGCCAGCAATGCAACGATGGAAGTTTTCAGTTTTTCCAATCAATGGTAAATATATTTCATGGCGCGTCTCAAAAATGTATGAATTTGTGTTATTTAGGGTAACATAATAAAGGTAATTCAGCTACGAATATATAAAAATAATAAAAGATATGCACAATGAGTATCAAAGTGAAGTAAATAAATATATATTAGCATTTATTAAGAACACAAGTGAATTAGTGAGAAATATTCTGAGCCAATAGTACTTGGACAATTATAAAAAATTGGAATTAAAAGTTCAGAATCAGAAAATTTGTATATTGGAAGCACTTTTCTCATGTTATTGCTGTAGAATACAAATTACGAATAGGGTTTTCGGCATGTTGTTTAGCGATGTGCCTGGTCGCGGTAGCCTAGTGGTCATGGCTTCGGATTCGTGACCAGCTGTTTTCGTTCAGCCACGCGTTCGATCTTTGGCCTCTAAAGACCCGCCGTGTAGCTGGGGTTGTTGCACGTTAAATCTGTCGGGGCCCAGAGAGGCCCCGACAGATCCACCCTTTCTACCCTTTTGTGGTTGGGTTCCACCCTTTGGTGTGGTGTGGAAGTTAGGAGAGGGGAGTGCTAGCTCAAGTGCCGTTCTCGTCCCTTGACCGAGGCTCCAATTACGAGGATTGTTGCCAATAGCCCTCGTGTTGCTTCTAGTGTGACGTTAATAAAACTAAACTAAATTAGCGATATGCCTTACAACGTTGATTCCGCTCAATCAAATAAAACGAATATCTGTCGTTTAAAGTGGGAGGGATTGAAAGTTTCAGAAATTTCTAAACAAAAGCAATGCAGAACATCTTTTATATATATCTAGTCGCAAAGGGGCTCATCTGTAATAAGGATTAGGTCACGGTAGCCTAGTGGTCATGGTTTCAAATTCTTCGGCGGCGGTTTTCGTTCAGTCGCGGGTTCGAGCCTTGGCTGTTAAAGACCCACCGTGTAACCGGAGTCGATGCACGTTAAATCTATCGGAACCTACAGTACTCCCGTTAGTGGGGTGTGAAAGTTAGGAGATGGGGTGCCAGCTCAGGTATCGTCCTCGTCACTTGACCGAGGTTCAAAATTACGAGGTCCGTCATCAATAGCTTCATGTTGCTTCTAGTGCGATGTTAATATAAAACTAAACTAAATTAAACTCGCACCACACAAACGAGAGAACTTCGGGACAGACAGATTTAACGTCTATCAGCCCCGCTCACACGGTGGATCTTTAGTGATATTAGACTCAATCTACGACTCGACGAAAACCGCTGGCCTCTTGCCCACTGTCATATCCATAGGCTACCGCGGCCATAAGGGCTGATATTTTTGGTGAAAAAAAAGCCTCAAATAATTTTGTGAGGTAATCAAAACATCAATTTGAGAAATTTTTTTTACAATCGATATATAAAGGATATGAGAGAAATACAAGTTTAAAAATCACAATACTATTCTAAGAATGGAAATATTTTGATTTAAATAACGTCTCCAAAGAAAATCTAACCTCTTACAAAATAATCCCATTTAAAATAATAGGAAGAACAGGAGTTCCAAGTTAAGCCTATTAAAAATTTACTGATTCATTTTGAAGTATCCTCGAGGACAAATCATTTTAATTTAACCTCAGCGAGGTCCATCATCTCTTGAAGTTTAATCGGCTCTAAATGTTAATTGATTGTAATTAATAAAAAATACATTTCAGAATTAAATTCAATCCTTCTCTAATATGTTAGAAAAAACGTGTCAGAGTAAATGAATAAACTAATTGAAAGAGTAACTATTTAATTTTGGTTAGTCAAGCACAATAAAAGACTTTGCTACAAAACTAACTAGTAGTAGATTTGAATTTTCTGCTAATAGTTAAAAAATATTGTATTTCGTAAGAAATTTCAGCTTGAATAAAACTGTATCATTTCTTAAAAATCAATCAACTAATGTGAAATTAAGCACGTCATCAATTCTTAAATCTATCTATTTATCTTTATATATATACATTAAAATAAAAAACTCTTGAAAGGTATTTTTACTTCACCTGATTTTTAAAATTCAACTTTACTATTTTATTTTTATGGTAATTTTTAATCATTTCGGCTTCAAAACTATCATTTCTTGGAGTAAGAAATCTGATTTTTATATTTTTAAATTTCAATTATAGTATTTTACTATTATGTTTTTCAGTGCGTATTAATTTTTTTCATATTTTATAACACTTCGCAGTGGACATAAAATGCCTTTGAGTATTTTTGGAATACTTCTTAAGATAAATTCATCGTAAAGGAGATAAACCATAAAATTTCCTTTATATATATATATTTATAAAAGTTGCCCAAATGAAAGTGGTGTTGTCGCGCGTGTAAAAAAATAATTTATTTCCCCCCCCCTTTTTTTTTACTGTTTAAAGTATGCACGTTTCGTGATAAGTTTTTATTCACAGACTTGTGTGATACGATTCTTGCTCTGTTTTGTAACAAGATGGCCAAATTTGAGCATTACCTCTTAAGTCATGACTATTTGATAAGCTTTGCGTGGTCGAGGTACCCTGGTGGTTATGGTTTCGGATTCGTGGCCGGTGGTTTTCGTCCAGTCGCGGGTTCGATCCTTGGCCGCTAAAGACCCGCCGTGTAGCCGGGGCTGATGCACGTTAAAACAAAGTCCTCCAATTGGCATGGTGTGGATATTGGGAGGGGAGTGCCAGCTCAGGTCTCGTCATTTGACCGTGGTTCAAAATTGAGAGGTCCGTCGCCAATATCCCTTGTGTTGCATCTAGTGCGACGTTAATAAAAGCTAAACTAAATTGATAAGCTTTGCGAGGGAAATGAACTATCAAACCAATTATTAATACTCACCGAAGTACGATTGTTGTTAAAAGGCGCATGTTTATAAAAACGTGTTGAATTATTTAAACCATTGAAGAATTTCTTACTGAAAGTAATCCAGCCTTAATTGACGAATTGCAATAAAATAAAAACAATATTTATTTGTCCTATGTATTTTCAATGACAGTCAAACACGTCACCAAGGAAAAGATGTTACATCAATTCAAGCACAAACAATTATTTTAAGCTTTCAAAAATTAAATTAAACTTGTTTAAGCCTCCATTGTTACGTGTAGAATTTCAAAATTTTTGACATTTAGGACAATTGGATGTAACCGATCTAGAATTGGGGGAAAAAATACAAATCCTCTTTGAAAATTAAGCGATGATTTTAAATCGCTCTTTGGAGATATTAAAACTATAGATATCTCGGAATGAACTATCGCGCCTTTTTCTTCTCAAGCTGAAAATAACGATAGTGATTTGCAAGATGAAGTCATTGAATTATTATTTGACCTTGAAGCAAATATTCTTAATAGTTTAACTGCGAGTAAATTTTGTAAGAATTTAAATAATACGCAAAAATATCCAAAACTTGCAATATATTTCCCTTTTTGATTGCATTCCCAAGCTCATATATGGTTGAATCTGGCTGCAGTCATGTTATTACTATTATAACAATGAAGAAATAAATGGAATATGGAGCTCCGAGGAGAAGTAAGACTGATTCGAACAAATTTTGAACCAAATATTGCCAATCAAGCAAAGAATCGTTAAGCACATTCTTCCCATTGATTTATATAAAAATTTGATTTTGTCGAAATCAAAAGAGGAAAAAAACCGAACTGCTTCTTAAATGATTTAATTTAAGAAACGGTTAAATTTTATAGAAGGGGTCGTTAAGAGAATTTTAAAATTTTTGGGGGTCTATGTTCAAAATAGTTTGGCGGCCCCTGATCTAGAGTATTCATTTCGTTCACTGCTAGAATGACTGTAACAATCTGTAAAGCAACTATGAATGACCATCATGATCCTTATGCATTTTCCTCTATGCTTGCTTACCTCGTTGATAACAATAAATCCTTCATCAAACAGAAATCCCACTTTCATTTGGGCAAACCTCGTATATGAGGAAGAGGTCCTGAGATTAACATTAATCAGAAAATTATTGGTTATTGAGAAAAAAAAATAGTTTTTAAATGCTTGCAGTCATATAGCTCTATCCTTGCAGCAAAGCTTTTAATTCGTTAAACTTTTAATAAGATTCTTTTTCTGAAATATGATTGATGAATTCTGTGATCAACATAACTGTCTCAAAATTCCTCTGATACTTATGCAAATCAATAACTTTCATCTTTCGAAAAATTTGAATGATTTTGCAAATTGTAGCATTTTAAACACTTGCATATGCCAGGAAAATATTTACATATATTTATACATTTTAAGTACATCGGTTCTGAAATGAATCGTATTAATATATATATATATATATATATATATATATATATATATATATATATATATATATATATATATAATAACTCAATATGTATAATAATATATATAATATACCAGCAATAATAATATATATATGCTCAACTCAACTCATATGTATAATAATAATAACAATAATATAATAATAACATATACTTAACATGTATAATAACTCTTTTCTAATAACAATAATAGCAATAATAATAATAACTTATGTATAATATATCATATATATAACAATATATAATAATAATAATATATGCTCACTATATGCTCTCTTTCTTTCTTTCTTTCTTGCTCTTTCTCTCTATATATATAACTCAATATCCCTTATGTAGCATATATGTATATAACATATATATGTATATTATTTTACGGAGCTTCTGTGATCAAAATGGATTTTTTGGTTTGATGAAGCAATCGGTGTGGGCTGGCAGTTCGGTGGACCAATGAAACCAGATCTTGCCCAGTTAAACTTGTCCGTACGCATTGAACAACGCATGTTGAGATTCGTGCTATGCTTTAGCTTCTCTCTCTTTTGAGTACTATTGGTCACAATGCTGCAGCGGGGACGTTCTGCTAGACATGTTCAGGTGCAGGCTTCAGTAAGATCTATCGTGTTGAGAGGTTGATACAGACACTATCCTGAAGGTGCTCCGAAATCCCGAACAGTGGTGTGGCGCGACTCTTAAGAGAATAGGGTACTTCATGAATTTGACAATGTCAAATTTGCAGATCCTCTATTTATAGCCTTATAAGAATATGCTGAAGTACAACATTACTCAACACTCGTAAATGAGCAAACACGGGTCGCTGCGCTAGCCACATTAATGTGTGCAAAAAATGATACAGAAGAAAATACACCTAAAGTCTTGAATATTTTTATTGTGTTTATTAGGTTTTCAAATTGTGTGATGTGTTCAATATTCACGAAATGGAATCTTTGTATAAGAAGCTCACGAGTTTGTGTGAATATGAAATCAGAAATTCAACTGGGAAGACTTGTCAATGATATTTGTCATGGAAGTTGGATGTGAGTTGATTACTATTACGTAGAGCAGTACTTTGGAAAGGTTCCATGCGTAAAGTGTGTGGGTGCCGTTATTAAAATCGAAATGCAACCTTGAACACTTTATACAAGAATGAAATGTTTGTAAAAGCATTTCAGAGAAGGAAAATTCAAAATTATCAGTGATATAGAAAACAAGGTATGTTTGTGCTGTTAGCTTATATTGCCTTATATTTAAAAAATCCTGTAATTCCAGTTGCCCTTTTCGGGTAAGTATAGGCATCATTCATCGAGGAATTCTAGTTATTTTGCCTTTTTGAATGGGTTTATTGTCTTTGGCAAACTGGATTATTCTGCCCGCCATATCCTTCATGTATTTATTATTTTCCACCCTCCTTCGTCAGCTGACGAGAAGGAGATAAGAAAAAATAAACATTATATCTTCCCATTTTATCCAGTATAGATAGGTTACGTGTTTGGTTTTAACATTGTCATACTGGCTCTTAATTGTCAACATTGTCATATGAAATATCGCCATTAAAATACTGATCCGCATCACATCTTAAGCTGTGGTGTTGCATTGATTATATTTGGTCCTTGACCCATTCCTTAAACATCTTGCATATTCCCTTTACTGCGGCTCCTAATGCGTATTAAATTCAAAAAATTTTCATTTCCAATAACACAGCGCTACTTGACCAGGTTCAAAATTACTAGGTTCATCATAGCAGCTGTGTTGCTTCCTATTACGACGATTAATATAATAACCAATAATAACCACAACACATTGCTTTTAGCTGCAAATGTGAAAGGGTTCAATTGAAGATAAATGTGTAGTTCAGGGTGGTTCTGTACCCTTTCCACCTATTTCGGGACGCCTGTTTGCCTATTCAGTTTACTGTTATTCATGTAAATGATCGACGTATGAGTGACTAAAAAATTCAAGGTTAGAAGCAACACAAAGGGAGCTAAGTGGAATAAATACAGGCTAATATAAAACCAAAATTTCGATTACTCTTGAATGTTACTAACACTTTAAAATGAGAGATCGATCTTGAATCGTATGCTAGAAATCTCTACGGTAATATGCTACAACCGCCAACTGTTTCTATCTTATTTGAGAAAATAAGCGTACAAAGTAAATCGAGTGCATTAATTATCCTTTTCATTCAATTTTAATAACATTTTATAAGTAATAAATACGGATATCTATCTGCCAGTTTGGATGATACAGTGTTCAGTAATTAGAAAATTAAGTGTTGGGGAGAAAATACTTTGATTATATTCAAATGTTTTTCGCGTCTTCAGGAGAAATTTAAATTTCCTGCAGGGGATTTATCGCTTCATGCGGCATTTAAAACTTTTGAAGGTTAGAGTAAATTCGAACTACTTGGGAAAAGAGTGATGCGTTCAATTGCAAAACTATATAATGTCAAAATGGCGTGGCGAGCAATCCTGAGCCTGAGTTTCCCCTCGTAAGCCTATTGAAGCCTAATATACCAATGCAGAAGAGCTGATGGCAAATTCACTCGTTTTGGCACTGTGTGTGCACTCATTTAAAATTTGGATCTTGTTTGGCGAATGTTTTAATGTCCTATTATATTCGTACATCGTTCTTATAGCTGTTATCCGTTGTTTTCATTATAAGCGCATTCTCGGTCTGTTTTAAACTTATACTGGCTCATTTGAGGAGAAAATCCACAGCAACTCATTAATTTCTACTCAAATAGGCATTTTTGCATCCCTTGTTTGAGAATATTTCTCTTTTAATTTTGTTTTTTTTATCTGTGATTTTATTGATCTCCTTTATAAACCAAGTGAGATAACAATCCTATGATATTATCTACTATTTAGCTAGCTACAATCAATTTGTTATACTTACTCCATACCCACAATCAAATCCTGGCATCCACAAAATTTTTGTAAGTCATGAAAAGGGAAAAATATTGCTCACCATTAGTTGTAGCCTCCAAGTCTGGGACTGTCAGCATTTGGGCTCTACGATCATTGTTATAAAACTCAAAAGGAAAAAAATGGGAAATAAACCAATCTTGGCCGCAAAAATTCATTTCGATTAAGTTTATAAAAATGTTCGAATAAAAAATTGTTAGCCTACATAAAATTCTAAATAATCTTAATATTTTTCCCCTTTTCTAGAGAGTAAAAGCGCATGAACAAAAGGTACTATAAATGTTGTATAATCAAGATCTGTGGCAAAGAGCCTCATAATATGACTATCAATGCGTATTGATTGAGTCTTCATATCGCAACTGGGAAACTGATATGTGCTTTTTTTTGAAGCGCCAACAAAAAATGCGTACGCAAATAAAGGATACGAGGTGTTGGGTTCAAAGTTGGCAACAACATTATGAATATAATTCCATTTAATTTAAAATTACATTTATAATAAAGTATATTTAATTTGTCTGCTGTTTTAATATCGAATAGCATTGTCTACTAATGTTTCATTTACTCTTATTTTAATATTTAACAAAGCAGAATTAATTTTCTTAGCATAATCTCCTGTATTTAATCTTTGACAAAGTTTTGTACTTTAAGAAAACTTTGTTTGAAAAAATAAAAATAAATGCATCAGGAGTTTGAAGGTGGTATTTTCTTTTCTGGATATTAATTGCTTCCTGTACTTGGAGCTTGGAGTGCAACACTTTACACTAATTAATATTCATTTTGAATAATTTTAGGATATCTCAAGGCCAATACAGTTCAAAATATTTAAAAGAACAGGCCAACTTTTCAAAACTAGTTACAAGATAGATAGAATAAATCAAATGTTTTTTTGTTTATACCTTTAGTAAAGTTCAGATGAACTCTTTCGTATCATGAACAATATAGACACCCTATTAAAACCCCGAGTTTCAAGTATGCTCATCAACAACACTTCACAGCTATTTGGTCTTCAGTTTAATTCCTCAGGAGTTGTTAAATTTTTGTTCGACACTGTCTAACAAACCTTCCCAAATCTATTATGGGAGATAGGTTTGTGATGTGTTGCATCTGCCAATCTAACTCTGTAAGAATGAATTATTCAGAACTCAAGTGGAATATCATTTCTAGTATAGTACTACATCATTTGGAGAAATGATACCAAAATTCTTACAGCTAGAAAATAATACGCCTAGTATTCAAAGCATATCAAAAGTAGATATTTAGGTATGAATTAACACTGTGATGTTGGCAATTTTAAAATATTTTTGAAAAATAACGACTGGCAGACAATGAACTAAAGAAATGATGCTAGTTTGTACATTCTTGTATGCTTTATTTTTGATTTTTTTTCCTTTTTTAAAATTTTTTTTTTCAGAATAATAATGATAATTAAGGATCATTAAGTCTAGGGGGAGAACAGTTGAACTGACAAGAAATGTATAGCCTAGTTCTGTAATCTTTACGATACATAAAACGAATAAACCCTTTCACATAAATCTTGTTAGTATTCTATAAGAACATCAGTGCCACTTTTCTTGCCGTTAACGTGCTATTTTGTTTGACAGTATCTCTACAATTGAACTTTTGCTTAGGCTTCAAATGTTCTTACTTGTGTTGGTTCAAAGGATATCCACCATGTACAGTATTCTGCTGTAGGCATGGCTCGGTTGAAGGCGGCGTGATATCTGTGATTAGTCACTTTTTCATAGTTATCGTCATTCAAGAAGAGTTGATTTAGAGGCCTGTTCTGAATATACTTTTCAGAGAAAAAGATATCCATCGATGCAAATCATGAACCAATTTGCCCCACACATTCTATTCCTGCTCCTTCTATATGTACGTATGGTTGTTTGAGGCGCTAAAATTAAACGATATTTTACTAATTATTTATTGGCTGAATTTAGGCATTACCCGAGCAAAAATATGTCCTTACAAGTATATGTTCATCAGGATCTACTCCACGATGCAGCATATAAATCCACAATTTCGAGACAGTTTTTAGATAACCTTCACCGCGCGTTTAACGTATGCAAATTTAAACTTTTGTAGGCTGAAGAGTCATAATCGTTTACAAACAAACTGCATCGTGGATTTTACTTGTTTGAGGATCTTGGTGGCCAGCACTTTCAAGGTGGTGCTCTGTTGCTGTTTTAAACATTCGTTTCCAAAAAGCAATTCTTCTGATTTCTTGAGGCAATCATATCATTCATGATTCCACACTTTCCATTACCATAAATTTGATATCTCTCACAGAAATCTTAGACAAGAATTATTTCATACAAAGCAAATTTCTTTGCGTTTCAATATCATTTTGCTTCGTGACGTTAAGACTTCCTTCACCTAGATCAGCCGTTCAGAATAAATTAACTATTAGTTTACTGTTAGAACATCTATGATCAGAAAAACACTTTAAAAAACGTTTTAAATTTAATTCTAACCGTAATAGTTTTACTATAAACTATTCCTTTGAATAAATTTTTTTGTAATTGGCGGATCTTTTGAAATCCCTTTTAAGTGAACTTAACACAACAATGATAAATAATTTTCAAGATAGCGGCGTGGGTGAGCGTTTACTCATGTTCTTTTAAAACAAAATTCAGGAAAAACAGATTACATTTGCTGAAACACGGAGCAGAACACAACAGTCTAGGAATGGATGAGAAGAAAGGAAAAGTATATTTTTCACTTGAAATACAAATATTTCGAGGTCTATAATTTATATAATAATACAGAATCAAATTATTTAAAAAGGTGGTTAAAATTTAACAATACTAGTATGATGGCTGCAAAAATATTGTATGATTAAAGTAAATAGAAATTAACATTTACAGCTGTAAAAGGGAGAGAAACGAGAAAAAAAGCCTGCTTCCTAAACATAACTAATTGGCTGGAGCCTCAATGTGGAGTCAAGATTATAGGTTTTAAAGGATAAGCAGTAGAAATAGAAATGAAACTGACCGAGATGTACGATCAAAACTAGAACAGATACTAGATGGATTTGAAGTGAGATACACTGAATTTCTTAAGTTGTACTGAATTAACTTCAAATTACTATTATTGGTTAAAGAGTTGTTAGGAAGGAAATTTGTTTGGTATTTGAAAAAAATTTAAGTTTGAAAGTCTCAAATTAAAATGGTCTGTATTTGACTCCTCAGGAAAGAGTGGTTACAGAGTTGCGTACAAAAAGGTTTGAGCTTTTGATTAAGAAGGGTTTTTGTGGTAAAGAAAGTGTGTTGTAGAATTTACTAGTGAGATTGAAATGTGTTTTGAAGCCAAATGGAGATCTTAAGATCTATGATGAATAACATTGTCCTGTGATGGTGGACCAATCGAGAGCATTAAGAATGGGAGCATTTAATTTTAGAAGAATTTGGAGGATTTTTTTAGAAGTGTTTGGCGACGCGACCCCAAATGAAGCATAAAGGTGGGGCGAATGATTTGTTTATAAAATTATATTTGAAATGGAGAGGTGGGAGAAAGCGATAATTAAGGGATACATTTGCCGAATTTTTTTTGCTTAGCATTTGTAATTTGGTAGATATACTTTCGAAGATTAATTGGAATCGGGTGACTCGATGTTACGATAAAGTTCAAGAAATGTTGTTCACGTCGAACCATAGTTTAATCTGTTTGGCTGCTTAGCCATATCAGGCTCTTGCCAATAAACTTCCATTCACTCACTCACTCACCAGAAATGTTGGAATTTGGAAAACAATTTGTTGGGATAAGAGGGTATTATATTTTGCAGAAGGAATGAGTAGCTTTTATTTTGTCTATATTGTAGTGATACACCGAAGTTAAACCTTTTATCACTTTTTTTCTTGGCTTTTTGTGTTGTCGTTGTTGGACGTTGAATGGATGTCAATCCTCAACAAGATGGAGGGTTGAAGAAGGGAGTCCTGAAGTTATATTAATGAAAAGAGAGTAAAAGGAGATATAAAACTGTGGTCGGTGAGGCAGACTACCCAAGAATTTGCCTTTGAATGAAAAATTCAAATTAACTTTAACTTTGAAGACATACAGTCATAAGAAAGCAGTTAATAATTATTCAAATGTATTAGGAGATTACCTTATTAATTTGTAAGATGGAGTCAGACAGTCGCGAAGAGCTTTTTGAATATCAAGAAAAAATACAAGCAAGAAATCATTTTATCTGTTGAAACCCTTCCCGCCAATCTGTGCTCCAAGAAGTTTGGTGTATTGCCTATATTTATACAAAAGAAACTTAACTAAATCAAGGAGAATATAACACAAATTAATGGTCAAAAGTCTATTTCAAATTTGTTTTTTGAAAAAATGTTTAAATATTAGCATTGAGGCTGATGATTAGGAATAGGGATACAACACCAGTTTTGAAAACAAAAGGGTAATAGTGGTGCCTCAGGTTTGAAAATAGGAGAAAAGAAAACTTGTTGAAACTTTTTTGTGATACAGAGCCAGAACTTCGGAGGAAGGTATTTAAAGGTACTGTGTGGATGCATCCCCACACAAGGTGCACATGCATGGGGTTTTCGATGACTTGTTTAATTTCGGATGAGAAGATCGGGGGGGAAGGAGGTTGTGTACCGTTAGTAACAGACGGATGAAATTAGAAGCGAGAAATCGGTAATTCAGTCTACTATGCGTGCCTGTTGAGACTAATGGCTTGAGAAATTGTGATTCAGAGAAGGAACCAAACCGATCCGTTCTCCTTTTCTTGAATAGACCTCAATTGGGCAAGAAAAGAGATAGAACAGGTGCATAGCTGAGGGCCCTAGCGGTACAGCATTAAACGGGCGCTGGCATGTATTGCTGAAAAGTTTAATTTTGATTTTGTGTTGTATTTCATCTTCAATTTGTTAAATTTAGGGGTCACAGTAGCCCTGGTGGCTGAATTCATCTACTGAACTAAAGGCCGTGGTTTTTTTTTCGTTCGTCTTGAGTTTCGTCCTTAGCCCTTAAAGACCCATACCGTGTAAGTGGGCTGATGCGCGATTAAATCTGTTCGGCTAGTCCTCCCATGGCGTATGTTGAGAGAAGGAGTGCCAACTCAAGATGTCATCTCGATACTTGACCGTGTTCAAATGCAAAGTCTGGCTCTTCAGCTAACCCTCATGTGCTTCTAGTGCAGTGTAGAACTAAACTTGTTTTAAGAATTTTACATTTAAATCTGTTTTAAAGAAGAATATCAATTGCACTTAAACGCCTTACAATTCTTTCTGTATAGTGAATTTCGATGTGAAGTTTTAAAGATGTGATGTGTCCTTTTTTTTTCATTGTTGTTTAAATACATATCTTGGGTTTAAAAGAAGAAGGAAAAAATAGAGGGAGTAGAGATCGTCGATATTTTGAATAAAATTCTTGGATGGTTTTATTAAATGATCTCTCTGAAGAGGATTTGATCAGGATGAAATGAGTCATCAGTTTGTGGTTGTGAAGCGATCAAATGGGTTTGGGAAGAAAGGTTGTTGAAAATATTTCAAAAAAAAGAGCGAGATTGTGATCGCTGCTAAAGTGCTAAAACTTTATCTACTGTTGGAATATTTTAAGAATATCAATGTCAAAATACTGGTTCACATTAACATTCAACTTCTGGAGTGTGGGGTAAAAAAAGCGGTGGGAGCAATAAATATTAGAATGAATGCCACAAGAATTTGTGGGGATGGTGTTAATAAGTAACTAATGATTCCATAATATATTTGAGTTCAACTTTGTATCCATAGCTGTTAAGTTCGGTAATAATAACGCTTACCCGGTATGGGGTGGGGGCCAGGAATTACTAACTTGTTTCAAGTATGGGTAGATATGAGAAGTGAGGTATGGGTAAAGATCTAGTAAGGTATGGGTAAAGATCCATGAAAGTAGGGAGTGTGGGTAAAGATCATAAGTAAGTGTGGGTAAGATCATAAGTAGGGTATGGGTAAAGATCGCCAGTAGAGGGTATGGTAGATCATAAAGTAGAAGGTAACAAGAGTAGAATCCTTAAGTAGACATGGAGGTAAAGTCATAAATGGTATGGAATGAATCTTAAGATAGGTATGGTAGATCTGTAAAATTGCTGGGATACGGTTGTTGACAGCATTATAAACATGTGAATTCAATTCGATGATTGATAAGTAAGTTTAGTTCCATTTAATTTTGCTAATGATTTATCCAAGTAATATTGTTATTAGATGTTTTCCAATTAATTTTATTTGAAAGGACTATTGATTTTTTTTAGGTGTGGCAGAATTTTAGTGTTGGGTTGTTAAATCAACGTGGCCATTAGCCCTGATGGTCAGGCTTCAGATTTCTGATCGGCGGTTTTCGTTCAGTCGCGGGTTCTGATCCTTGATCGCTAAAGTCCACTGTGCTTGAGGCTGATACGTTAATCTGTTATTGGGGTTCCAGACCTCCCAGCTGGCATAGTAGAGAGAGAAGGGGTAGGCAACTCAGGTGTCAGTTCTTCACCGACTCCGGAATTAAAGTGAGGTCTGTCATAGCCTCATATTGCTTTTTTAAGTGCGGCATTAATAAAACAAACTAATAATTTTGATCAATATCAATTGTTAGCAATCTATTAAACAGTGGACTGTTATCCAGGTCTGAGATTTTTTTTAAAAGATTGTAATGAGCTTTTAGAGTTTCTTTTTTACGTTTCTGGGTTTCAAATCCATCATTATCTTTGGGGGGTTTTGAGGAGAGAAGAAAGATTGCTTTTCGCGCTTACATATCCATAGAAAGAACCAGATTCTCTCTTAAATTCCTTGTTCAAATTTTTAAAAGTATTTCGGTTTTGGGTATCAGTAAGAGACCAAGAGGCCGAGTAGCCTATTAGTCAAGATGGACTAGCATTTGCTTTTCATTCAGTCGCGGGTTTCGTCTGTACAAAGCCACTTAGATATGGCCAGGCTGATGCACGTTAAATCTGTTGGGGCCAAAGAAGTCACTCCCGTTGGGTGGTGTGGATGTTTCGGAGGGGGTGCAGCTCAAGTGTCGTCCTCGTCCGCTTGACCGTGGTTTCAAAATTGAGGTCCAGTCGCTGTAGCCCTCAGGTTTGCTTCTGTAAACGTTGTAAAAGCTAAACTAAAATCAGTAGAGGCCAATTTCATCAATTTTACAGGAAGAAGTTCAATTTGTTGTTCAAGTTATTAATAAGCATAACTAATTGAAGACATTGTCCGTTGTAAGATAAAAAATTTGATCCATGGCTGTGAGTGCTTCGTCAGAGTGGAGAAATGTTCGTTGTTAAACTTCCATCAATTATAGTTCATCAGTCATTTTGCTCAAGTCGGTCCAGGTCAGAAATCGGTAGGTAGAAGAAGGTGCTTTAATCTCAAACTTAGGAAAAGTAATAAAAGAAAATTGTTTGCAGACACCAAAAAACCTGTGATAAAATGGATGTCGAAACACACATTAGGAATGGGGTAGAGAGCACGATAAACAGCACAGTGTCGAAGCATCAAAATAATAATGAACTTAACAGGGAAAAACTTGTAGCACATGTTTAAAATCGGCAAATCAAATTAAACTTTATAATATTTATTTTGCTTTTGTCTAGATGTATTCACAAATATATGACCCGTGTAGTGAC
>BMAW01108097.1:0-13764 GCA_019974015.1 Nephila pilipes | reverse complement strand
AATTAATTAAATGCAAGTAATGAAATTAAAGTTGTATGTTTCGTTTGAATATAACTCAGTAATTTTATTATTATGACAGATTAATAATGAACTACGTTTTTATTTACAGCCCTATATTTGTACGAAATTAATAAATACATATTCAGTTATTAGTTTGTAACAACTTGTTAATACTTCCTTCTCCTCCCTTAATAAATCTTATATAAATAGTCCTATATAAGTAATTCATTGAATAGAAAGTTACAAAGTGATGATAACCAAACACAGCCCATTTATGGGCTATTCTCTGCAACACAGCCGTTTTGACATCCTCGTTGTTGTCAGAGCCCTGAAACTCCAAAATTCCTTTTCAAGGAAGGAACCAGTCATGATCCCTAGGTGCCAGATCAGAGCTATACTGAAGGTGATCAAGTTGCTCCCAACCATTAATGATATCTTGTATTCAACGCGCTGCAAGTGGATGATCATTGTCATATAGCAAAACAATCATTTTACTGAGCATGTCACGCTTACTTAATGGGATTAGTTAATGTGTCACATCGACATTTAGTTAATGTGTCATAATATGTCTCGGAAAATATTGTGTTGCTCCGAGACAAAAAAAAACCCAGTATCACCAACTGTCCATTCCTAATCACAGTGCACATAATTTTGCGCGCTGGAGTTATTTGTTTGAGCTTCACTTCTTCCGGTGATGTTAAGTGACTCCGCTCTATGGATCACTGTTTAATTTCCGGTGTCACATAAGACACAAGTCCACACACTTCATTAATCTTCTGATGAGGATCAGCAGTTTGTGAGCCTTTTTATGCAGAAAATGAATCACAGGACGTATTTCATGATAGGCGGAAATTTTAATTGTGAGATGCATTTAAACGTCCAGAAACAAATGTAAACACTGAAAAATGCTTCCGTGTTAGCCGTCTATGATTAACCAAAAGATATGTGTACTCAGTGTTCTTGCATGTCATATCAATAGTAGCGTTGCAGCTGCTATATATAAAACCAGTATTCACTTAAAACCATCCCTGTCATCACCTTAAATGAGTTAGGATCTAATGCATAATGCAATAACTAATTGCTTATGTGTTCTGAAACAATCGAATTCGTATTCTCGTCGGAGAATTGTGCGAAATTTTGAATCCTTACACCGCTGTAGACCTTTCTTTTTCCATGCTCACTTCTAAAGTTCCTCACTCAGCAGAAGTAAATACAGAAGCTTAATAACCATAACATCAGCTAACTATCTCTAACAATACCCTACAAGCTAACTATTTCGTACTAAACGTTTCACTGCTAATCTATTTATCATCACATTACAATAATTCCAATTTAATCTACTTAAGCTTCGTTTCATTTATTCAGAATGATTATATTACTTTTTATTTATAATTTTGAATCGTGTGAATAATAAAATACAAATAGTTAAAATTGAATTTTTTTAAAAAAAATTATGCCTACCTTAAGCAAATATACAGGGGTGCGTAGCTTAGTGTTTACGTCTTGGATACGCGGTGGTGTTGCTTTTGTTGAATCGTGAGCTTGAGCCCTGATGCCACTAAAGAACGTGGTTTGTAGCGAGCAAAGGTAATGTGATCGAGGCCTTAAGTCCTGCTAATACAATATTAGCATGGAGTGGAAGTTTGGAGAGGGAGAGGGCATCTCTAAGGTCATCCTTATCACTACATTGAACGTCAAAATTACGAGGTTCATCACCCAAAGACCTCGTGTTGCTTTTCAGCGCAACATTAATAAATAATCATCAATCATTACAGTAAATATGAACCAACATTGGATTAATACCTCATGCATAGATCTCGTAATTCGACAAATGTTAAAGTTACTAATAGAATTAGCTATATTAATAGGACCATTAAGATTGAATCTGAAACAGTCATTGGGAAAATTCACCAGAATAAAATGCATGCTTTGCAACGCATAATATTACTTCTAAAACATAATTTTCTGTACTTGATGCTACTTATATATTAAAGTTTACGATATAATATAATCAATGTTATCGGGAAATAAATTTAAGAAATTTTCAGAACATTTTTGCTTATCATATGACAAAAAATATGCAAAGGTCAAGTTTAATAAAATGTTACAACACTTCAGCACAAAAATAATGAAAATAAAAATAAATAATTAGTGAAATGCTAAATTCCCGTTTAAAATATTTAATAGGTTTCTTAATTAAAGAATGACTCTCAGATATTGACAAACAGTCATTCTTAAGTATTGATAAACAGCAAATTTATGGTATTTGAATGTGCTTGATGAATACTTTATTCCTTCCCCCCTAAAATGTTAATGAGTACTGTCTATTTTAATAATTTGATATTAAACTGTCAAGAATTTTCACTTATATAAATTCACACTTTTTTGTAAAAACTTAGATGTTAGATAGAAACAAATAACTAAGCATATCATTCCAATCCTATAATACTTCTAAAACACTTCGTGTAGTAATACTATGTTTCATACTGCCATAAATTTAATTTTTAATTCCCCGTGATAGTTTTAAAAACTGTTTATTAATTTGTATCTGAAAAAAAGTTATTTTACGTTATGTATTTAGTTGTATATCCGCTAGTTTCTCAGAATAAAGAAAAAAAGCTTTTAGACGTTATCTATAAAATAATGAGCAATATGTACCAATTTTCTTACTAAAAATAATTGGACATTACATTTATCTTTAATAGCAAAAATTACTTTACCTTTTTTTAAATAAAAGAACACGAATTAAAGAATTTATAATGAGACAAGCTTTGCAAGGTATACCCTATTATGGGATGCTTTTTTACAAGCGCATCATTAGTTTCTATTTAAATGCTTGAACAGTTTCTATATTAGCGTTGAGGAAACTCATCAGATCAGCTTGAGTTTCATTAAAATACCATTCAACTGCCAAAAAGATATAGATTATTTTTTATTTTTATTTTTTAAATTATAGCTAATGTGGTAATTTAATCAACTATCGGATTATTGTTATGAAAAATATTTTAAATATATAATTGTGTAGGACTAAGAAGGTCTAATCTGCATTTTTAAGAGATTTTCCATATTAATATAACAATACATATTTCAGTTAATGAGGATTTTTCGTAATTTCACACGTGTACAACTTCAATATTTGCTTTAAAATCTGAAAAAAAAAATTGATTCCTTTTCTTGCTGATATATTTAGCCACATTATAGATCATAAAAGGAACAATGAAAAAGGTAAATCATATTTATATAATGCTTCTTTACTTGAGGTTATTAAGTAGAGGAAAAAATTCGCAAAAAAGCTCTATAAAATATGTTATTTCATATGTTTTCGATTAGCATTAATTTTTCTAATTTCAGATTTATATTTGTTAAGAAAAATGAATTCGTAAAAAGGAGTTCATTCCATCAGAGAAAATTTTTACTCTTTGAAGGATTTTCATCTGTAAATAAATATATGTGTATACTGTTAATTGTGATGAAAAATAGTCTGATAAACATAAATTCTCAGGAAGAACATAGAACATAGAACATAGAACATAGAATTACATAGAAGAACATTTTCAACTACAAACTCTATACTTTCATTGTCAAAAAAAGTTACACATATTAGGATTACTTAGAATGAAATAAAATTCGATGGTAAGCTTGCACTCACCACAAACCAAAAATGATTAAGAACTAATAAGTGTCAACATGAAAAACTTAAGTGGTTAAAATACAAACTATTTACAACTCAAGATTGGATGTTGGGCCACCTCTATTCCTCATGCATCCTGCCACATATCGTAGAAAAGAGTCATAAAGCTCTTATGGAGTCTTAATTCACCACAATTCATGCAGATTAAACTTTGGCATGTAACAAATTTGTGGTAATAGGAGAATTTCTATGGGTAAATTTCTATGAGAGACATATTTGATGAGGCTCTTTTCCAAGGTATAGTAACTGTGGTAACGAGGCTCGCTCATCAGATAGCAGCGTTATGTAGAGGCTGTTGCTGAAAATATCGACAGGAAGTACACATTTTTTTTCTTTTAAAACATTTGTAACTATTAACTGTGTTTATTTTTTCGTTTACCATTTGTGTGTGTGTGCCTTATTAGTCAGTAATTTAAAACTAAGTGAACTAAATTTTAACTAAGGAATCAAATTAAAATTGAGAACTAGAAACTTACAATACGATAGAAAGCTTGGTCCTTGATGTCAGGACACAATAAACAACTTTGAAGTAAAAACAAAATAAATACTTTTATAAATTGAGTTGGGAGAATTTGGTTTGGATTTCATGATCAAGTGTGTTGTGTTCCTACATTCGTGCATGAAATTATGACGGGGGGGGGGAGAAGAACATGCCACCGTATCCATCGCTGATAATATAACCAAGAGTGTTATCTTGTTGAAATAGAGGACTGGGATAGGAGTTCATGAAATGAATAACCACTGGTCGAAGAATTTCACTAACGTAACTTTGAACCATCAAAATTGTTCTGATAAAGACCAACGCTGATCGGCCATGGTGCGAAATCGAAAAGCATGCTAATACACACTACAGTCAGGATATGTGACAAATAACAACACATTTTTGATGTGTAGTTAAGTCCAACTAATTGCGGAGTTGACCATATTGATTTCACACATAGGTATGGTTATCGCCCTCATTTAGAGAAAAGAGAGACTCACTACTAAAGCTGATCCAGTGTCATTCCGCATGAATCAATGAGGTTCTTTTGTGGCACTATTGCTATCTCTGGAGACGTTAGAGGTAATTTCAGTTATGTTCCTGTGGTAAACGCAAAACAGAGACATGTTGCTAATGGTACAAACACTTCTAGGGTGCTGCAGAAAGAGCATCACAGTTCGCTTTATTTCTTCTAGAATTGTCGCAGTTGGTATGATTCAGGCCTCAGGGAAAATTGTGTGATCTTCCCAACATGTAATCCATGTAGCTCTCCTTGAGCCTAATTGTTACGAGTGATAATTTCCTTATACCCAATTCTGTTATCAGTACGAAACCAACCGACCGAGATGACGAGCAATCAGACGGAATTACCAACCTAATTCATGTAGCTCTTAAATGAGTCGAACATATCATATTTCTATCTTTTCTTCTCAAAGGAAACGTAAGCTTCAGAGCGGCAAATGAAACCCACATTCACTAGTTATAATCATACTTAGACTCATTAGGACAATATTTAAATGGTCTTTAGTGGAAGGATAAGTTACCTATTAGCTCATATCATCATTGGAGTCAACGCGAATGGCACTTCAATCATTTGCAAATCTAACGTAGACAAACCAATTCCTGGATTTTCATTTAAGTACAGTGCTTTCATCTGAGTACAACACTTGTTTTGATAATGAATGTATATTTGCATGAAACATGAGCTTTGAATGGCAGGATCTCTCATTCTATATCAGTAATATATTATTCAATGTAAATATAATATACCCAAAATAACTTTTAAAATCTTAGTTCACAATCTCGAAGATTTTTCTTGTTTGACATTCTAAGATTTGACCTACATAAATTACTATAGCCAGAAGATATAACCAAGAATGATGGAAAAATAGTCCCAGAATTAGTTTCGAACCCTTATAAAATATACACACAATAAGAAAAAAAACACGAAGAATAAATTGCCCGAATGTAATGAAATTTTGTATGCAAAGAGTTTTCGACCGAATCTGTCTAATGAATGAATAGCGGGAGCTACAGCGCATCGGAACTGCACACACTACAGGTGTATATAGGAAGCGATTCTCAATCTGATGGTGAAATCTTCTGTTGCATTCCGATTAGGGGTACCTTTCAATGACTGAAAAAAATGCCTCGCTGATTTGAGCTCATTACGAGCAACTCAGAAAGTGCTCAGAAGTCAGAGTTTGAAAGTGGTCGTACCATGGGTTTGAAACAGGCAGTTTGGGCAAATCGGAGAATGGGTCGAAGCGATGCTGCGATTAGAAGATGTTGGCAAGAATGGGTGGACAATGGCACATTTCAGAATCATGATGGTAGCGGTCGACCTAGGACTACTGCAGATCAGGAGGACAGAGTGATTGTCAGATCAGCTGTCACGGCGCCTGAATCATTATTGTCCACCATTTGACGAGCTACCCGCACACGAATGTCCACTATGACCATTCACAAATGGCTGATAGTACGAAATCTACGCACGTACTGAACACTAAGCCACCTGCAACTCATGCCTGCACACTTTCGAGCCAGATTGAGGTGGAGATTGGCTCGATCAGATTCTAATAATACTGATGGGGGACGTATGGTGTTTAGCGACCGCTTCCAACTGTGTCTTGATGATCATCGAAGACTTGTCTGGAGATGCCAAGTGCAGCGAACCGATCATGTTTTCACTATTGCACGCCACACAAGCCCTTAACTAGCCATCAGGGATCTTTATAACTCTATGCCACGTCGTGTGGCAACTTGCATCCAGGCTAGTGATGGGTCAACATCTTATTGAGCTCGTTACTTTGAAACTACGTAACTCTGAAATAAATAATTCAATAATTTTTCTGAAATATTAATATTTTTCTATTATGTTCATATTTTTCCTGTCCACCGATTTTTGTCTTCATTGGACAACTCCTTCTTGGTGTGTCGTATTTGTTTTGTTCTAGAATGTATACGAACTGAAATTTATTTTGAAAAAGGGTAACTATATTAAATGACGTAATATTCCATGTAAATAAAGCAAAATATAAATACTTACAACTTTGCATCTAAGCGGTAATAAGCAAAATAAAGTCTAATACTTTCTGGTACATATTATGTACAAATGTACTGCACAAAAAACTGTGTCATAAATGATGTATCGAGGAAATCTCACTATGATTTTAGCATCATCGAGTTTAAGATCGATTTATTACGGTACAACAACTGTAATTAAAAAAAAAATTAAAGAAACAGAAGCAAATGTTATTGATATGATGTTAAACTTCAACAACTATGAATGAGAAGAGTTTGATTATACCTTTGCTAATTCTTACGATTGAAGATCAGTTTTCTATTTGAAAAATCGCTTTATTCCAATACTTTAGAAATTATGATCAAATTTGGATTAAGTATGTATTTTCTATAGAAATTAATATAAAATTTTTGTTCCATATAGTTATTATGGGCAGAAAAACACATATCTTTAAGCGAAATACAATTTTTATATGTTACACTTGAAATAAAAACACGCCAAACTCTATAATTTTACTGTTTGATAATTTTACGATTTGTGTATTTATATCTAAAATAATTTAAGTATAAAAAATAATTTATGCTGAAAATCGTATGGATTAGGTTGAAAACCTTCCAGATAGTATCAATTTTCCTTTACCCTTTCAAAGCTCAAAACTTTCCAAAAAACTATCACGGACAAAATAGAACTCAAGCAATTTGCACGATCAATAATCGTTTTCAACTACTTCATTACTTGTATGGACATTTAACAAAACTGCGATAGCACAAAATGAGTGTAATTTACACAAAGTGTTAGTTAAATAATTTAAAAAATAATATTACTGAATTCATTTTAAGGCTTATGTTGGAATATTAAAAGAAAGTATTTTTACGAGAAAAGTATACTTCATTATTATGTTTACTTACTGATACATGATTCAAAAACCTTCTTTAAAGTAACAAAGTTTCTTTCCCAACAGAATTTATAAAAATTACAATTTTTAGTTGAACTTCAAAAAAACAAAACATTTCTTCCTATGGAGTACGTATCACAGTAAAAAAATAAGATGAAAAATATTTAAAATAAATGTACGAATGTGTTTGCCAAAATATTTGCTCTTGCTACTATAATTATTTCTTATCTAGAACTTGAGTATAGAGTAACATAAGAAAAAATTTAATATTTAAACTTTTATTTTATTTTAAATTTTTACTTCTTTTTATTAAAAGTTTAATATTTAAACTTTTTTTTCTTTATTTTAACTTTTTGCTTCTTTTTATTAAAAGTTTAATATTTAAACTTTTCTTTTATTTTCCGAAGGAGGTCACGCATAATAAATGCATGTACATTGAAATGGTGCAGAATGAAACAAGGAAATAAATCAATACAAACAATATGAATTCATTTTCCTTACTGGTGCTGAAAAAGACATGAAAATATTTATATTTTTTTATAAATTTGGTACTAAGTGCTCAAAAGGCATTACCAAAAACAAAAAAACTATATATGATATAATAAGGTTAAATATACAAATTAATAAACAAAGTTTCCAAAACGGAAAAAATGAGACATAAATAATTAACATTGCAATGCTGCTTTTTTTTCATTTTTTGGATTTAATTATGTAGTGGAGGTGAATATGGAGTGCTTAGCCCTGCAGGGTCTGAAACTCCCACCTGAGTTTAACTTCATAGATCCTTGAGTCCATGACAACCGAAAAAATGCTTACTATATTAGAATATTATTGTTTACATTTAGTTCGAAACGCATTGAAAATAAAAATTAAAATTCATTTGAGTTGGAAGAGAAAAAGTTGGAATTATTTCCTTAAAAAATTCCTTTAATAATGCTGTAAAAAAGGAATAATTCGTGGTGAGTGAGTTTTTCTTGACAGAGGTGTAGAGGAATTCAGGGTGAGTTACTTTTGTCCAATCAGAAAGCAGTAATTAAATTTGGAAAGATTTCTGTTCAATGGACGTGGTTTTCTCTCTTGATGCAACGAGGAGCCATAGGAAGATTTCCTATTGGTTGTTGGTATGAATTGCGGACTGTTCACGATTTCTGACAATCTTAATATAATTGCTTGAAGATATCGCTTTCTACGAAAAGCTCTCCCTTTAAAATGTTAGAAGCCGCTAATTTTGTTGAATCGAATTCTTCCAAAAAGTTATATCTACAGATTAATTAATTTTACTAATAAGAGTTTGGATAAATATTTAACTCCAGAAGGTAGGGATTGAAATTTAATCCTTCCAAAATCGCTCGACTTCGGTTGACTGCAGGAGATGGACGCGAAATTGGTTAAACTTCACCTTAAAAGAACTATTTTTAATTTTTGTTTTACTTACATAGAGATAGAAATGATAACTATTCAATCATAAATGATTTTGAAAAGTTGACCCTTTTGTTCACTAAAAGATAGTTCTCATAATTTTGTTCTTTAGACTCTGCAGGGCATTTATGAAAAGGGAATCAAATACCGTCTTTAACAGCGCCATTTCCATGTGATGTAAATGGCAAGCACCAAAGTAGATGTCAAAAAAACCGCAAATTTTGTACAGCTTACTTGAAAAAAAATGGAAGACAAATTATTTAAATACATTACAGACTAGATAAAAATGAATAATTGAGTTGAAGGATTAAATATTAAGTCAAATGGTTTTAGATAGGGAAGACTTTTTTGCTTTAAATACTTGAACTTTAGGGTAGAATTACAATTGAATTTAGCCATATTAATGTAATTCATTAAAAATAATCTGTATATATTCATACGTGTTATTAAATATGTATAAACGGGAGTAATAAATGTAATTATATATATAACTATATAAATCTAGAGAGAGCATTTTTTACAATTGCTCATAAGAGATTTCTGTGTTACAATCGCAGAATGAGAAATCGAATCTGACAATTGTTTAAGATGGATGGTTTGTGTTAAAAAACAAATACAATCACAAACATAAATTGGGCAGAAAATACTCTTTCGTTGGTTTTTTATAAGGAAAACTCCAAAGAAAACGGCCTTTTACTAAAATGGTTCACATAAATCAATCTTTGTAATAAAATCAGACTATTACTAAAATCAGACTAAAATCAGACTACAAGGATATCACAAAGTTGTTTTAAAGGTAATTCGATCACCTATAGCGCGCTTACATTCTTTTTCAACAAAATCAATCAAGCTGCATATATCTTAAGCTTTTTTCGTTTCAGTTTCTTAGACGGGTTTATAAGGAATATCAATAAATAAAAGTTGATTACCATAAGAGGATATTAAATATTCATAAGAGTTGAATACAAAACTTTTGAAGTTAATTGCTAAATGTTAAGCGTTCCATCTCAAAAAGCTAATATGAATACAGTTTCTAATAGTTGTAATTATGTCATTAAAAGGAGTTTTAAATTATCTGAGGTCATCAAGTAAAAACTAATAGTAGAATTTTGTTCTTATTTAAAAAAAATTGGAAAACTTATTGTCTTTAACCCATTTACAGCAGTAATAGAATTTGACAAATTATATGAATTTGTCAAATCACTCGCTCGCCGGCTCGTATCTCGGAAAACTCGTTTGTTGGGGCACTCGTATGTCGAGGTAACCACTGTACTAATGTTTCAATTCTTTTCTCTAAATTTTCGAGCAGATCATCCCATTCATTTAGGTCACTATTATCTAGGTTTCAAGAATTTCGATGGATTCTGCTCTTTTTTTTTATTTTACTTTCAGTTCAAATAAATAACAGTCCTGTAAATCAACGTCTTTTGAATAGTTTTCCATTTGCATAATTTTACTTTTAATAGCAGTTTTCAAAGTATTTATCACATCCATGATGATAACTGTTTTCATGCTCTAGTGTTTCAGTACACACACGCACGCACGCACACACACACACACACACACACACACACACACACACACATATATATATATATATATATATATATATATAGGTTTTAATACTTATTTTACAAAAGCAGGCAAGATAAATTGATGTGATCAGTTTTTTTTAGAAACTGTAAATAAAATAAGTAAGACAGATATCAGCTAATTTGTATTTATATATATGTATGCGTGTGTGTATTTATTTATATTCCCTCCATAATAATAATTTTGAATATTTTTTTAATTCCATCGACATAGAAGATGATCTTAAAATTATTTAAGATTGTTTATTTTAATTCAAAACAATTTAAATAGTCATATATATATATTATACATACAAATTATTACATTACAAATACAATTTTTTACAATTGTAATACAATTGTTTATATTATGATTATAAAATCAATTTTGATACAATTGTATTACAACCTTACATATTATAGTTATAAATGCAATTTTTTAGATATTGTTGTTTTGAAAGATAATTACTTTAAATTTAACGATGAAAAATGCATGCAAATTAAATGAAAACCACAAGGAAAACCAGCTAACAAATGTTTCAGGCATTATATATTTACTTTTCTATCGACAGAACTACATAGATGAAAGTAGTTTTATTATTTATAGATATATTGAGAATCCAATCATCTTTAATATAATAAGAATTGTGAATACCATCTTTTGGCAGATAACTAAGTCATATATGAGATCGTTTATTTTGTCAGATAAGAAGAGGTATCAATTTTTGTCAAAGTTTTATACTCTTAGCACTTATTTGTCCATTGTGACGATCCCCAGACCATCAAATGTATATGAATTTAGTGTGAAGAAAATGTGTTCCAGCGATCATCACCTGGAACAAATTTTATTTTCTTGCATCTGGATGCACTGCTCATAGAAGCAAGTGATAAATTACGAACTCATATGTACATCTGACGAACTTATTGACCGCGGTAGCTTAATGCTCACTGTCACAATCTTGAGGTAGGTGTTGTTTTGATTAGTCGAGAGTTCGAGTAATGACACTTCTAAAGACCTCCGTGAAGCAAGGCTGATCCACATTAAATCAGGCAAAACTCGAATACTTCAAAGTCCTTGGAATTTTCAAAAAAACTCCATGTGCTACCCTCCTCACTTACGAGGTCCGCTGTCAATAGCCCACGAGTAGTTTCTAATTTATTGCGAGGTTAAGGCTCCCGTCTACCCGCCATTTTGATTTCGTGGGCGTAATGTTAATCCTATGGAATTTTGACTTTAATTCTCACATCTTTATTATTTGATCTATTTGAATGCAGTAAAGTGCATGTAAAGTGAAAGAGCAAAAAATAATCAATGCTTCTGTGGAATCATTTTTTTTCTAAGATTTTTTAAAATATTTTTATTCTTATTTTTATTATTCGTTTTTGTGTTTTCCGGTATTTAAAGAATATTTTCAAATATTTTTTAAAAATCGGCGGAAAAAAGTAATTCCACCAAGCATTCATTTTTTTTTTTGCTCTTTCAGATGCACTTTATTGCATTCAAATAGAATAATAGTAAAGATGTGAGAATTAGAGTCAAAATTCCATAGGATTAACATTACGTCCACGAAATCAAAATGGCAGGTAGACGGGAGCCTTAATAAGCAATCAATCTAACAAGTCTTTTTTTACAACGTTTCTCTGAATTTCACTTGGTGTGTGTGTGTGTGTCATCAAATTTTCGATCGTTAATTTAACCAACTTCCCATCAAGCTAGAGCTTTGAAATTTTGGGAATCGTTCGTACTCGCCTAACAAAGCAATATTTAGACGTTTGCGACAAGTTTTAACTCATAATTTTTTAAATAATGAAGTTTACCCAAACCCCTTGGATCAATTTAAATAATCCCAAATTTTGGCTTTTTTTTTTTTTTTTTGGCTGAATGTTAAGTCTCCATCGCGGACCAATTTAGCAACATTTGGCAAAATACCGCCAAATAATTCCTGTCTCCAAGAGTGGTTTGACTAAACTGTATTCAAACCATTTAATTTACCGGATTAATTAATTTTAGTTAGTTTTAACGTTTTTATGTATTTCACTTGGAGTGTGTCTGTATGTATGTGTATCAGTGTGTCATCAAATTGTCCATTGTTAATTTAACCAACTTCCCATCAAGCTAGAGCTCTGAAATTTTGGGAACCGTTCTTATTTGCCAAACAATGCTATATTTAGATATTTGCGACCAGTTTTAACTAATATTTTAATAATTTTTTTAATAAACTTTGCCACCATATAAAAACGTTGGTTTTTATTTCTAATTATTTTATATATAAAAGCACAGCTTACAAAAGCTCGTACCATACCATAAACTGGCATGTACCTATAACAAGTATATCTAACAAATTCTTCAAGAAGGGAGGGATTCATAATGAATTGAATAGATTTAAAAATAATTTATTATGTAATATTGTTGATGAACCGAAAATAGACTCGTTAAGTACAGGAAGGGACCAATATTACGAGTTTCTTGACGAAAGTGAGGATATACTTCAAGAGTTACTTGTCATAAACGATGAATGTGATGATTTTAAATTATTTTAAATACATGGGTTAGCAATTGTTTCATTTTATAATGCTTTAATTTACTTAAATTTCTTTCATTTTTTTTGTAT
The DNA here is from genome assembly GCA_019974015.1 of Nephila pilipes. NCBI lineage: Eukaryota > Metazoa > Arthropoda > Arachnida > Araneae > Nephilidae > Nephila > Nephila pilipes. Next base: position 571 of record BMAW01108097.1, on the reverse strand, counting down.
CTGCTCAATAAGTCGGGTCTAAAATTTTCGGAGACTTTTTTTTATAATTCAACAATCGTCTTATCTGCAAACATATGCGGGACTGAAATTTTATTCAAACAAATTATAATAAAAAGGAATCATAATATTATCATATAAAATTGGAAATTATAGATAGTAATGTTTATTGTAACAAATATGATAATAGACATTCTTTTACATTTCAAGTTAATAGTTTCATTCTGGAAAATCAATATACATAATCCAACCTATATAAACGTATTATTTTTATCTTACATAATAAAAATATAGTTACAAATAGATCAGAATAATTATTAATTTTAAGAAATTTAAACAGCAAAACAAATATGAAAAACCTATTCATACATTAAAACCACATTTATAGATTATACACACACATATATATACATATTATATATATATATATATATGTGTGTGTGTGCTTGCGTATTATATATATATGTGTATATCATATATACATATATATATATAATATATGTATATATATTATATATATATATATATATGTATATATATTATATATTATATATGTATATATTATATATATATG
>BMAW01108093.1:5062-16301 GCA_019974015.1 Nephila pilipes | reverse complement strand
TTCCCATCAATGTCCAGACTGCAGTAAAAAATTCGCCCAACCAAGTGATTTAAAAAGACACAAAGACTATGTGCATTCTACAGAAAAAATTGTATGTGAGTTTTGCGGTACATCATTTACCCGTAGAGACAACTTATTACATCATTTAAACATTGGAAACTATCAAAGAAAGTTGCAGAAAGAAGTGGGAAAGAGAAAGAGAGTGGATTTGACTATTTCAAGTAGAAAGAAAAAGTCACAGTTGTCCACATCTGCTGAAAATTCTGCTGCAGTTCCTAAGAATTCTGCTGTTGTTCCTGAAAACTCTACGACCGTTCCAGAAGATTCAGATGATGTTCCTGAAAAAATCTCCTTACCACCAAAAGAGAGCAAAAGTGTTTTTCAAAAAGCGTATAAATCTTTTAATCTCCCCAATAACGATAGTTCACTGGGGATAAAAGAGTTTCTACTCTTAAGAAAAGAAAAGACAGTCTTATTTTTCGTAATGAACTCACAACTTACAAATCCTGGAAAGTGAGTAAATGGGTTCATTGCATTTACTCGAAATAGACAGATGCAAGAAAAATGATAATGAACGTAGAATTCAAAACGTCGAATAATGAAGTATTTCAAGAGACTAATCTCGTCAGCCTTTATGACACTATGTCTGAGAAAATTGTGAAAGAAAGTGAGGATTTCGAGGGTAAAGACTCGGGCTGGACACTGGACGAAATCTTAAGACTCGAAGTCCGCACAAATCGTTATTCTCCATTCAGAGGTTCATCATCATTCATCGAGGTGCCGAAGCAGATAGCTGAAACTAAGGCAATCATCAATGTCATCAATAAAAAGGATTCTCAATGTTTCATGTGGTCTGTTCTCGCAGCTCTCTACCCCAGCGCCAACAATGTCAACAAGACGTCAAGTTATGCCACTCACCTAAATGAGTTGAACTTTGATGGAATATCCTTTCCAACACATCTAAACGAGGTGAAAAGATTTCCAAAAATGAACGATATAACTAGGAATAAACATTTATTCATTTGAAGAAGATTTAAAAATATTTCCTCTTCTTATTAGTGATATGGTTAGTGTGTGAGAAAGATATAGATTTGCTTTACATAAAAAATAATGATCTCGGACACTATTATTTCATTAAAAGCTTATCTCGATTTGTTTCAAAGCAACTATCAAAACATCAACAAAAGACCTACATATGTAAAAGATGTTTAAGTGCTTTCCAAACAGAACACAAATTTCTTCAGCACAACGAGATGTGTGGGGATAAAAGTCCTGCAAGGGTAGTAATGCCGTCAGAAACATATAAGTTTTTAAAATTAAAAAAAATTCAGCATTCTTTGAAAATACCTTTTGTTGTGTATGCGGATTTCGAGTGCGTAACAATGAAAACTGATATTTGCTGTCCTGATCCCAACTGTTCCTTTACTAATATGTAATATGTATGAAAAACATGTACCGATAGGTTTTTGTTATTTTATCAGTTATCAAGGAGGGCATTATCAGGATTCGGTTGTATATAGAGGTACTGATGCCAAAAAATTTTTATTGAACAGCTTGAAAAAGATGCATTAGAAATTGAAGATATTTATAAAAACCCAAAACCGTTATTACCTCTTACCGAATCAGAAAAGCAATTGTATGATAACACTGAAAATTGTTATGTTTGTGATCAAATCTTTCGCGAAAACAATATCATGTTTAGGGATCATAATCATGTTATTCAAAAATTTAATGGTTCTTGTTGTAATAGTTGCATTTTAGCAATGAAAAACCCCAAATTTTTGACTGTTTTCTTCCATAATCTTTCTGGGTATGACGCTCATATTTTTATTAAAGAGTTAGGATATGATAAAAAAAACAAATTAACTTAATTCCGAACACTGAAGAAAAATATATTTCCTTCAGTAAAAATATTTCAAATGATTTTCAGTTAAGGTTTTTAGATTCTTTCAAATTCATGTTTGGAAAACTTGATAAAAACTCTAAATAAAAGATCAATTTAAGTATTTGAAACAATATTTTGATTCAGAAAAAATAGATTTACTTTTAAGAAAAGGAGTTTTTCAGTATGATTATTTCGACAGTTTTGAAAAATGTAAAGATTCTTGTTTACCATCTATTAGCAAATTTTACAATGAACTCAATGAAGAGGCTATAAGTGTAGAGGATTATAATCATGCATGTAGAGTGTTTAATTAATTTAATTTAAGTAATCTCGGTAAATACTGTGATCTATATGTAAAAACAGATGTCCTATTGTTAACAGATCTTTTTGAAAAATTTAAAAAAATATGTATACAAAATTATAAACTCGATCCCTGTTGGTACTTTACCACCCCAGCATTATCATGGGATGCTATGTTATTAAACACTAAAGTAGCCATCGAACTGTTCACAGATTACGACATGCTTCTTTTTATAGAAAATGGTGTAAGAGGAGGTATTAGTCAATGTTGTAATCGTCATGCTATAGCTAACAACAAATATATGCCTAATTTTAATCCAGATGATGAAATAAAATATTTAATGTACCTTGACGTAAATAGTTTGTCCGGTTACGCAATGAGTAAATATCTACCCTTAAAAGATTTCGTTTGGAGTGATAATAATTTAACTGAATAGGATATTTTAAATTTATCAGATGAATCAGATGTAGGTTACATCTTGGAAGTAGATTTGGACTATTCTTCCGATTTGTATGACAAACATTCAGACTTTCCCCTGCCCCTGAAAATAAACCCCTACCTAATTGTAAAGAACCTAGACTTTTAACTACTTTGGAACCAAAAACAAAATATGTTCTCCATTATTCGAATTTAAAACTTTATTTCAAATTAGGGTTAGTCTTGAAAAAAATTCATCGTGTTTTAAAATTCTTTCTGTCTCCTTGGCTTAAAAATTACAGATTACAATACTAAATTAAGAACTAAAGCTATAAATGATTTTCAAAAGGATTTTTACTAACTAATGAATAATAGCATATTCGGGAAATCGATGGAAAATGTAAGAAGGAGAGTAGACATCCGTTTATGCTCAACAGAAGAGCAAGCTCGAAAGTTTATTGCGAAATCAAATTTTAAACGTCGCACAATATTTTCTGAAAATTTAATGGTGATTCATCTAAAAAAAACCAATATTTGAAACCAATACAGGTAGGAATGGCAATTTTAGACTTATCAAAAGTTCTTATGTATTCTTTTCACTATGGGTACATGAAGCACCGTTATGTCTCGAAAGTAAGGTTCATGTACACTGACATCGATTCTTTTATATACGAAATAAAGACTGATGATTTTTATAGTGACATGAAAGATGACATTAACTTGTATGAAACTTCTGACTGTGACAAAAACAACGTTTATAATTTATCTCTTGTTAACAAAAAAGTCATCAGGAAAATGAAAGAAGAAAACAAGGGAAATATTATGACAGAATATGTAGGATTAAAATCAAAAATGTATGCCTACAAAAGAAACAATAAGATTGAAAAGAGTTTAAAAGGGATTAAAAAACAAACTTTAAAAAATAAAATAACACTTGGGGACTACAAAGTCTGTCTTCTTAATAAAATATTAAAATATGTTGACATGAACTTAATTGGTTCCAAATTTCATTCAATACATTCTATAAAGCAAAACAAACTTGCTTTGTCATATAAAGATGACAAAAGATTCGTTAATGGTAATGGCATTACTACTCTTGCCCATGTGGACATTGGTCGTTGATGCATTTAGACCTATTCAATGAACAGTATGACATAAAATCCGTTGATATGATAAATACTAAATAATGTGATTTTTGTAATGTAAATAAAGGATTGTAATGTAAAACTGATTACAGAATTCTGTTTTGTAAATAAACAATTTACTTTGTATCTTTACTGAACATGTGTAATCATTATACTGAAATCAATTTTACAAGTTGTTGTCCTGTAATGTGAATAAACGATTGTAATGTAAAACGTAATACGAAATATTGTTTTTCTGAATAAACAATTTACTATGTATTTTTACTATGTATGTATAATCATTATACTGAATTAAAATTTACAAATTGTTATTAAAATGTTATAACATAGCCATCTGCTTCGAATGCGAAATTAAAATCATTGTTCTGAGGCTGCGAGTTTGAATCCTGATTCAATTTTTTTTTGTTTGAGCGTTGTTTATTTTAATCATTTTCAAATCTAATAATTAGTGTATATCTTAATCAATAGGTGGCACTATGAGTACTTTTAACATTCCTATACTTAAAATTATTATTTTAGAAGTTATTTTATGCCCTGATGGTGCGCATAATTCAGTCACCATCTTGTAGAATCAAGATCAGACAAGCTAAGACAAGTTAAATCGTAACCCGTTCCCGCTGATTACGAGTATACTACGTCACACAGGTTATTTCTTTAAAAACAACTCAACTTAACAGTAGGAGGAAAACAACTCAACTTAACAGTAGGAGGAAAAACAACTCAACTCTGGTGGAGTAAAGCAGCTAAACAGTAGGAAGAAAACAATTCATCTCGACTGCTACCTGCACAGCCTGCTCCGCCTGCGTCTTAAAAACCAAAAATATAGCAGGAGGAAAACAACTCAACTCAGCAACAGCAGGAAAACAACTTACCTCAACAGGAGGAGGAAAATAACTCAACTCAAACTCCGCTTGAACAGCCTGCTCCGAATGCGCAGCCTTTTGCCACAGAGTCGGCAAATTTTTAAATTCTTACAAAAAATTTAAATACAAAAATTTATTAAAATTATTTACAAAAATTTGTATATATATATAAATGTATATATATATACAAATGTGAAGTGTGTAATTATACATATATTGGTCAGAACCTGTAGTAATAGTAATGGTTGTTTTAATCAACACAGGCATGGCACTAGTAATATTATGTACATAAGAAATTGCAATGTAAAAGAAATTAGGGACAATTTTATACTTATAAATTGGTTTGGTTTGGCTTTATTTATGTCGCATTAGAAGCAACACGAGGGCTATTTGCGACGGAACTCGTACGGTCAAGTGACGACTCATAAAATGGAAAATGTAGAGTTAGCTTACTCTAAGATATAGTCAAATACTAAATGAAGCTTATGGCATGAAAATATCATGTATTATGGCTTTTTATAATATATACCAATATGGTGTGAATGATTTGATTTTTAATAAAAATATCAAAAAAAAATCAGATTCAAATTCAAATTTTTAAGCAGAATGATAACAAAGAATATTGTTATGGGAATTTTATTGGTCATGTGCCCAATGTCTCCAATAAACACAATAAGAAATGGTGGGGGAAACAATTTAAGAATATGTATGTATATTGTTGCTATTGAAGAAAAAAAAATAGACATCGTAAATAATAAATTTGATTTTTTTGCTGAATATATTTAGTGAAATAAAATAATTGTTTCTGTTTTTTTATTGAAAATAGTGACCCAATAGTTAATGAAACCCACGAGTTAACTTTTAAAATATCAGACACAATAAAAATTGGTGGAGATAATACGGACTGTTTTGTAGAGAATTTCCACAGAATGAATTTTCATGGCTACAAATATTTGAATTCTAAAAAGTGACAAGTGACTTCAGATTTAAAAAAAAAAAAAAGAGAGGAAAGAAATGGTAGAACAGATGAAATTTCAGGACACTAGAGTTTTCAATGAACGCAAAGATCTGAGATCATGATAACAATTTTAAGAAATTAAAATGTGTAATTTTTATAGAAACATTACAAAAACCTGACTGTATCTCATAAGATTAAAACTTACTTATTAAACATTATTTTTCTTTTAAATGTCGTGAAAAAAAGTCTCCATTTTGAAATATTTGAACCCGTAATGGCTATCTAATGATTCATAAGCTTCCTTCAATTAATTTTTAATCCCTGCAATGAATGTTTTTTTTTCCGCTAGAAAGTCTTCTGATCTTACATTGCAGCATTGGTCTAAAATTAATATTTTAACCTGGATTAAGATTCCAAAGACAGTTTGGCATATCATTATACAGACCCAAAATAAGAATAATTTAGATCCTGAAGACTCGTGCATGATTATTATTAACCAGCACCAGATATTTAAAAAAGGCGTTCTTTAAAAAGAAGTTAAAAGATTTATATTTATCACGCAATAATTGAGTTAATTGGGAGCACCTAATTCTATATGAAAATAATTTTGCTATTTGGATTGTTCTACACCTTCCAACGACTTAAAAATTTTAAGTGTATGAGTGAGAGAGAGACCTGCTTAATATTTTTTTTTTCTTATTAATTTTCTTAATCTTTTTCAAACATTCTATTTTTACACTTTATTAAGGTTACCAACCAAATTTCATACGTTTTTTTCCCCTGAAGCTGTCAACTTTGCTGCGTAAAATAGTGCGTCTGCCTTAGCATCATAGCCCCTAATAGTTGTTGTGTCAGCAGAATTCAGAGGGCTCCTCATTCTGGCGTTTTTATGTTAAGCTAAGGTAAATCATTTTTTGCTCTCTCTACTCTGTTTGCTCTGACCATTGAAAGTTCCTTTTTTAGCTCACTTCCTGCTTTGGAAGCGCAGTGCTGCTTTTGATTTAATAATTGAATGCCGGAACTTCAAGAAAATAAGTGAAATTTACTATGGATTCATTCTTTCTAGAACTTCCAGACAACATAGGACCAAGCCAATATAATACCAAAAGTAAAATGTAATTCGGCCAACAGTAAAATTCTTGGCATTTACCTAGGTGCTTCAATAACTCGGCACACGACATATTTATAACGAAAACAGAATATCTTTTTCTGTCTTTTTGTGTGAACTGGTCGATCAAGTTCTATTATTGGGGTGAGGCGGTTTACTTTAAAGAATCTCTCTCTCTCTCTAGGCACATGCTATCCATTAAATATTGATTATTTAAAGTTAAGATATTTTATAAGCACCTTATCTCGATTGACGGTAGCTTAAACAGAATACGTCTTACGCTGCGAGCACAGAATGAAATGCATCACAATGCGAGAAACAAAGTGAAACAGAGCGATTAACGGTGAGTGATGACTTTTATACCCGAGAAGGACGAGGATGTCCAAAATTTTGTTTATTCAGCAATCAAACGGGTTCGTGATGCTACCACAGCAAGTGCGATTTTGCGAAACGGAGGTTTTATATTTAGAGTGAAAGTTGAAGTATGATTCGTGAGAGATAGGTTGAAACAATTTGGAAGGGTATTAAAATAAGAAAAATTAATTTAAAATGAGAAGGATTGTTAAAAAGAAGCTGATAACTTGGGATTATCACAATTCCCTCTCTCTGCCAAACTGAATCTCTCAAGGTTCCTTGCTAGTAGTACAGTCATACAAAGCAACTCAAAAAGTATTTATTTTCATTTCAAATACACCCCAACTTCATACGCGAAACATGTTATGGGGGGGGGTGAAAATCGATATGTATATTTCCATTTCATGGCTAGATTGAAAGCTGTAGTATGATTCGTGAGAGATAGGTTGAGACAATTTGGCTGAGCACTAAAATAAGAGAAAGTTTTTTAAAACGAGAAATGAATTTAAAAATAGAAGGTGATAGCGTGGGTTCGTCATAATTTCCTCATTTCGTCAAATTGTACCCTGGACAACATGAAATTTACCAGGATTATAGCTTCGAACATTTTTTTTTTTTACAAATAATGAGGCAAACTCAAAACAATACCACAAGCAAAATAAGTAAAAAAACTAATTTTCGGTTTAAACTAATTTTAAAACAATTTCTTAAAATAAGTTTTCAGTTTATCCATTCACTGTTATAATTTGCAATAATTTCTGGACCAAACTATGACCTTCTACAGCAGAAGTGTTGTCTGATCTGGCTAAACCCAGCCTTACTTGATGCGAAACCAAACTTGATACAGTTCTCCTTGTATTGTTTCATTATTTGACTTCAATTCACAAATGCTCCTCTTTGACAGTCTGAGGTAGATAATTCACCCTCATAGATCTGAGAATATTACAACTTGACATTTATTTTTAATTATTCATCATTTATATTAACTTAATTTTTTCGTTTTAAAACAGTTCTCCGCAGAAATCATTTCAAAAACAAATATTTTCTCAAAATTAAATTCTCATTGACAACTGATCAGTTTTTAATTATACTTTTTATTTCCCCAAATATGTAATAAGATTTTAATTTGAAACTAAGCATTACCTTCACACATTATTTCTCATTTAGTTATTTTAATTAAAAGAACAACATATATTTCAATAAAGGAGAGTGTGTCATTTTTTATTTTGATATTTTTACTGCACATATAAAAATAGAATATATATATATATATATTCACAAAATAATTCGCAAAATATTTCTTATAAGAAGAATATATTCAATTTTAAAAATATTCCAAATTTCTTTAAAATAAATATATTCATTTTTTAAGCAATGAGAAAAAAAGTTCATAAATATAAAACAGTTCTTAAATTTCATGTTTAATTTAGTATAACATTTTCGATAAGCATATTCATTGCATGCCTTAAATGAGAAACACAATTAACCAAATCCAATAACATTAATAATAATAATAAATATTTTTAAAGAGTAATCCGATTAGAAATTGTTTTGCTGAATTATTAAATATTTAATAGAATATTCTTACTTGATTAAAATATATTATTAATTCTAACTTATATTTCAACTGACGTTTGATAATAAACTTGAGAGTGTGTATTCATATAATTCCCAGAACGAATAAAGCACATGATGTGTTTAAAAATACAATTTGAATGTTTATCATTTAAAGAATATGTTGTCTTGCAGTTAAATTTAAGAATAAATCATTCGATAAGATTTAATAATCTCCGTGATGAGAAAAAAATTATTCCGATTAAAAACAGCTTTTAATATAACTAAAAAATTGGTCATTCTCTATTTAATTATAATGACAATTATTTTTCCTACAGATAACGATATTTGCATGCATAGTGTTTTCAAAGGGAAACTAATGAGAAATATAAACAAGTTATTGAAGATAACTTAGATATAGTTGTGGATATGAAATTACGAGATATAATGTATAAGGTACTAATTTAAGACTTAATCTTCGAAAAATATTTTTATTAAGTCGAGAAGCTAATTATTTTAGTTATTAATAATTTTACAGCAAACTTGGCAGTAAACTATCGCCTTCAAATAGAAATTTAGAAAGAATTTTAGGGTTGCAATAATAATGATAATAAAAATTCATTTTGAAAAAAAGGAGCAATTAATAATACTTATATTTATTTGAAAGATTTTTAAAATAATCTATTGTTAATCCCTAGGAGAGGTATATTATTAATTATGTAGACAAAGAATCTAATAATTATACAGAAATATACAAAAAGAATTCTACACCTGTAGAGCTATTAAGCATCTTGAGAATAATAACTCATTTAGAGTAGTACGGAATGGTCAAAAAGAAAGTTCTCATATGATTATCGCATTTTATAAGTAAATTGTTGTTAACTTTAATAGCGCTAAATTACCTCATATATCTAACACCAAAATTTCATAAAATTTCTAAATTTTATGCAATTAATTAAAGAATCGAATGCATTGCTCTTACTTTTAAAAATGTACAAAATATTTTAGATAAGTTTATGATTACTGTCATTTTTGAAAATATTGTTGATATTGACAAATTTATTAATAATAATCACATTAATACCATTTATAGCTATGATTTAGAAGACAATTTGTTTTAATTCGACAGATATATCGATCTTATTAAAGTTCAAAAAGAGATTTATCAGAAATTTAATCTTTACAAAGTTTTTGTTTGCAAATTTCATAATTTAATTATAAAAGTCTTAAAAGAAAATTGTATATTTTGATAAAGATATTTATAAATATATAAAAGGCAAACCACAAGAAAGTTTGTAAGTAAGTGTTTATCCAATATTTATTCAAATTTTTATAAAGATAATCTTTTGTTAGTTTAAGCTGCATATATATTTAATGATGTTATTTTCTTTTGAATTAATTATAATAAAGATGCTAAATTCTTCTTATTTTTCTATCCAGAGCATATAAATTTATTGAAATCTGACAATAATATTAATGAAATGTATAATTTAGACATATTTTAAAAAATATAAAATAAAATGAATAGAAACATCTTCAATAAAAGTTACATTATTATTATTAATTATTCGCCATATTATCTTTACAATCATAATTTATAATCATATGTTGCGTAACATTAGGTTAGTGATCAATACATGCTATTTACAACAACTTTGATAAATTTTTCATACTTATTATTCTTTGAAATTTACAAAGAGTAATTGTTTTTAAAAAAATGAATTCTAAACAGAGTAACTTACTATATTTTTTTTAATTTTATTTATTTTTTCTAAGACTTCCGCCTATTTTTCTACTTAATTTTTACTTTTCGTTTGTTCTCTCATATAGAAGTATTCTCTCTTTCTCTCTCTCTCACCGAAAGACAGCCAATTGCTATTTAATATCGTCTTCATTTGGCTGGAGCTTGTCTTTATGTTTCTATTATCTGCAAAGAGCAAAAAGTATAAAGTCAAAGCGTTAATAGCTTTAAAAAAGTGTCTATGAGTAAACGGTTTTTAAAGTATTTAGGTTTTATATGTTAAAACTTCTATAATCTAAAATTTTATTTCATTCTCTTCAATAGCTTAGCTGAAGAAAATATGCAAGAAATCACGCTTTTGCAAAGCTATAGAACAATATACTAGCTCAAAATTGTTAATTAATAGATCACTTATCATATGCTGTATTCGAGGACAATAACATGAATAATCTGTTTTGTATTTAAGCAAACACTATTAATTCTGTTGTTGTAATAAAAGGAAACATGAAAGCTCGAAAGTTAGGAAAAATTAGAAGAAACTTTGTTAAAAGATTTTGGCTGAATAAATTCTCAAACCTTTTGCTGATAAATAGGTTGCTGATGTCGGGCATGTAACACCTTACATTATTTTTAGAATGTACCCGGAAATTTTCAATGGATGTGAACAAAATTTTGAACATAAACTATTTAGATCATTTTACTGAATGCTGTGATTTTGTACTGCATTAATTTATGAGAGAACTCTTTTTAAAAAATTGTTATCTAAGATATTCAATACACTTTTGGGCTGATCAACAAAATTATATGCTTATCCAGCGGTGAGGAAAATTCTGAATGTTATTTATACTGCCTCACCTTTTCGACGAATATATATATATATATATATATATATATATATATATATATATATATA
>BMAW01108081.1:0-10521 GCA_019974015.1 Nephila pilipes | reverse complement strand
ATAAACATTGAAAAAAGCATGTAAAATTAACTATTTATCAGTTCCTACATAATGTTTGAAAGAACAATTTAGTCATTTCTTAACTAATGCTAGCCGAAACGACAATTAAGCCTGAAATCTATGATTTCGCGTATCACAGATTAGGATGTAAATTTAAATGTAATAAATTTGTTTTTATTAGCATAAATAACAATTTTTTTTTATAATTTAGAGTACCTTCGCCAGAAATGTACAACCAGAGGACCCAAAAGGAGGCATTCTTATGGAGAGGGAAATGCAATGAGAGATTCATAGCACAATCATCTAGCGAGAACTTTTTTTTTTTTATTTTGATGTTATACTTTCTAAGGAATTGCACTTTTGCTTTGAAATATTCAATAACCGTCTAGAAGAAATATCAATCATGACGTACATTGATTAATAATGTAACATCACGGAATTGGGCGACAAGACAGAATTAACCAATCAAGTTGCCGGGAAACTTCTAGAACATTTTATATTATGTAACTCTCTGACAAGATTTCAGAAATAGAATTGAGAAATAAATTAGAAACGATTTGATTTAATTCTGATTGTTCTGCTAGTTCTTTGCTTTTCTTATGTTCATCTTACCTGTATATAATATGATCTAAAGAGATATAAAGAACAGTATCTTTATAAAAGAATTAAAGCTTCTTTCCAAGAAAATATTGCAACACACACACACATATATATATATATATAACGGTATCTGAGTCAATATAATACTCTCTGTCGCCTGAAACAGAATATCCGCGTGTGAAATCAACTGAATACTGTACTAGGTACATCCAATGTCATCTTCATTATTAGAGTTTGAACAGATGATAAATACAAGAGCTCAGATTATTTAAATGTACGTCGTTTTTGAGTCACATATATCTTATACTATGGCACATTTCTGGTTTTGGAGGGAATGGTGCTTCAGCAAATCTTACGTTAATTCAACCCAATTCTCAGGTTCCTCATTTTGGAATCTAATTGAAATATTTTTTTTTCTCAACGTTTACTATTTAAGTTTTTATTCTAAAACCTGATTCAGCTATTGAATTGGGGAAAATTCATATCAGAAGTTTCATATAGAGAAATTTACTGAAGAAACTGGCGTGACTTCAATGCCATATTATATCTCTGAAACAGATATTTCTTGATATTAAATAGGGTAAATAATTTTAGGAGTAAAATAAAGCCAATCGTATTCTCACTTCTATTGATGTTTAAACACAGATTTAAGCTTCCAAAGAAATAAGAGGAGATACAAGAAACATTACTTTATTACAGGCACTGATAAATCACAATATTATTATAATATCTAGGGATTCAACAAATGTTTCTCCGACACTCTAAAATAATCACCCATGATTTTGTTTTGTAAAAAAATCTATGTATTCGTCAAATATAAATCTCCATCAAATGTATTAAATTATTGCGAAAAAATTGAAACTTACAAAGAATTATTAGGACAAATCGGCCATAAACGTATGCAAAGCTTTTATTTATTAATAAATGTGACTGAAACAATATTCTCCGAGTATGGAACTATTTTATGCATAAAACTCTCCCAACACAGAACTTTTGTGTTTTCTTGGACGTTGAACAAAAAACATTAGTTTACTATACTATATGGGATAAAACCCCACGGACCGAATTAATTGGCAGAGTAATTTTAATGTTAAGATTCACTCCTCAAAATTCATGTAAATACAAAGTGGAATTTGCTTATTGACCAAAAGAAATAATCATTTCATTTGGTCAATAAGCAATGTCTTCTTCTGAATTATTTCTGTTTATTTATGAACACAAAGGACTCAGAAAACGTAAATAATGCTCACGCATTATTTTTAATAACTTAATAATAATGCATAATCACAACTTATCAATAGTTGGATAAGTACTTCTTTTCTTAATAGAAAGTTTATTTTTTCTTCAGTTAGTGAGTTTGTTGGCATATAATATTGGGTTCATCGACTACAAAAGTTGGTGAAATTCCAACAAAACTTGTACCAATATTTTCCTATCGAATCATCGTTTAGTGACATTTTTCTGGTTTATCAAAAATGGCTGACGGATTTTTACGCATTTACTGCTTGTTTCTCGAACTTTGCAAAAAGAGATAATTTTTATTGACTACACTTCTATAACGATTTTACTAACATCATAGATCTCTACATCTATAAGCCGATTGTATTTTTAAAAGGCATGTGAAACAGATTAAAAGCATTCTGCGGAGTTTATTTATCTTTAAATCTTACAGATTACGGAAATAATAAGTTCTCTTTGACAAAATAGTTCTTCACTGAAACTTTTAATGCGATTTGCATGAGTAAAAGCATACATTATGCATAAAGATAATTTCATTTTCAAAATTCACCCAAGAATGTTATTGAATTGATAAAATAAGGAGATTCTGGTTTTTCCTACTCGGGGTCCCCAAATAGGGCTTTCTTTGTAGGCGATCACCCACCACAGTTTAACAAATGACTCTTTTCCCATCTTTTTCTAAGAGAAGCCGCATAATCGGAGGAGAGAGTAGTTATTGAAAAAAAGCCTTCAAACATTTGGGTTTGAGAAGCTTCTCTACCTCTCTTCCATTGAAAGAGGGGCAGTATTTCATTTGAACCTCTAACATCATTGACACTTCTGTTATATTATTCCCTGTGTATTCTCCCTTGTGACAAATTTCCCCCTTCTTTGAATACTCGAGTCTCTTTCGCGAGTGTGTGAATATCCCCCTCCCCTTCACTTTTCGAATAAACCTGGCTGGGTTCGGAAAGCGGCACTTAACATTCAGACGTCACCTTGTCATTTTTTGAATGGGACCAAACCTGCTGTTGACTGCTGCATTCAGCATTTTTTTTCTTCCCTTTTTTAACTGACGCTTCAAAGTAGCCTAAGTTATTATGCTAATAGCATCTTAAAGAATATTAATTTATTCGTAAAAACAATCCTGCAACAGTGCAAACGTGAAATTATATTTTAGAAGACTATCAAGTTTTTGATAGGATGAACCAAACTAGGTAGTTTTGTTAACATAAATTTATTTGTATACGATTGGCCTTATTTCTCTAATATTAATTGAATTCTTTACAATCCCATTTTCTTCCAAGTAAAGGTTCATTAAAATATTTTTGGGGTTGAGATTGATTTATAAAAATAAATTCATTTAGCTTATTAGATAAAATTAATTTGATTTTTATGACCCTTTTATGGCAAGAAGTATATTAATCATCACCAACTGAAGTCCATTTATAGATCATTTCATACTTTTCAAATCATTTTATACTGCACTACTTAAAAAGAAAAATGTTTATAAAATAATGTCTACACAAAAATATTTGTGAATCAAAATCTTCTTCGTCCCACACTAACCTTTATTGCCCAAGACTTGATGATGTTGGTGGTAAATACACTTCTGACGCCTTAGAAAGGTTAACAAAAATAATTATAAAAAATTAAAAAAAAATTATTAAAAATGCAAAAACTGTCTGAGAAAAATATGTTTTAAAGTTCACGGAAATTGAATCGAGAAAAATGGAAACAAAACCTTGGAAAGGAGTGAAGAATCAATGGTCTCGATAGCAATAAAGAGATTGAGAATTTCCGTTGGGAAAAAAATGTTAGGGGTTTAATCATTTTATACACACATACGCACACGTGTGTGTTATGTATGTGTGTGTGTGTTATGTATGTGTATATATATATGTGTGTGTATGTTACAAAATAATTGTTTGCTTCTACTAAGTAGACTATTATCATCTATTGGACAACTATTGGATATCGCTTTGTTTAATTAAATGCACTAATTGAACATAAGTACTCTATATTTCAAAATTAAAAAAAAAAAAAACTACTGTGAAGAGAGAATATTCTATTTTCTGTGAGATTTTATCACTTTGTTTTACTATTTCTTAATATTTTGCTGTTTAGATCACAATTCGCACATATATATGTATATACTATGTGTTTATATATCCATTTTTATTTATTTAATTACTTTAGTTTTGTATAATGAATAATTTAAAAAGGTGAGAAATGTTGAATTCTTCCTTACTTCCATGATGACACACGCTAATTATCTTTAGATTCTGAAGGCATGTTGAGATAATATTTCTTTTTTGGGTAAACATTAAGGAGAGATATAAGAACACGTGAGGAACTTTGTTTGTTTGAAGATGACTTAAGTGTTTTACGAGTGAAATGTTTGGCTGAAAATAGTGTATGACATGACACAATTTTTAAATATAATGGTCTGCAACCTATGGTATTATAAAAACTTCTTCTGAAAAGTATAAGATACGTGAAACAACGCGAAGCAATTGACTTAATTGTAACTATTTTGTTATTGCGAGATCCAACCACATGGAATCAATGAAATCCGACCAAAGCGAAACAGTAATAGAACGAGAAGGATAGCTTTTGGAATATCGAAAGCTTTTCATCATTCAAAAAGCCGACTATATTTTTGCCAGTTTGGAAAACCAAATGGAATATTTACCAAAAGAGCTCACTATGTTAATAATCAACGGCAAAAAAAATGTGAAAATCACTGTCAAGTTACAATTTATTGTAATAACAGTGTAATATACAAATTTTCTAAAACCGAATTCAATGCCAAAAAAATGGGTAACAATTTTGGAAGATTTGCTTAAAGTATCTGATCAACTGATCGAAAAGAGGAAACATTTAAATGTTTGTCTCGTCAATCTATTCCAGAATGGAAAGGACTCGATCGGGTTGCACACGGACGACGAAAAGGATTTGAATGCGAATATCCCATCTTTAAATTTTCTTTCGGTGCCACGCGAGCGAAAATATATGCGTATCTTTGGAGCACGGAAGCGTGTTGTTGATGCATCCTCCCACGAATCGGTACTGGTAACACATGGATCAATAAGTCCCGAGACTGTGCGGTCGTTTTTTTGCGATTTCCTCCTTTAAACGCACCAGCAAGTCAATATAATAATCACTGTTGATCGATTTACCTTTTTCGAGGTAGTCAATGAAAATCACGCCATGCGTATCCCAAAAAACTGACGCCATGACTTTGCCAGCTGACTGCTGCGTTTTCGGACGGCTTTCGCCAGCTGTGCGCCACTGCCGCTTCGACTCTGGAGTGTAGTGATGTATCCATGTTTCGTCCATGGTCACGTAACGACGCAAGAAATCTTTTTTGTTGCGAGTAAATAGCGATAAACAGCTTTCTGAATCATCGACTCGTTGCTCCATCGAAAGCAATCGCGGCACCCACTTGGAAAAAACCTTTTTCATGCTCAATTTTTCATGAAGGATAGTAAATACACTTCCATATGATATCTGTGTCATCTCAGCAATCTCACGGAGCTTCACTTTACGATCTTTCATTATAATTTTTGTCACTTCACTCACATTTTCCGGTGTAACGGCTTCCACAGGTCTACCCGAGCGTTCCGCGTCATTTGTGTCGGTACGACCACGTTTAAACTCGGCAAACCACCGACAAATCGTTACTTTTGATGGACAAGAGTCCGGGTAACATTTTTCAATCCATTGTTTCGCTTGCACGGTGTTTTTACCCATTAAAAAACAATGTTTTATCAGAACACGAAACTCGGTTTTTTCCATTTTTTAAACAAACTACAAAACGACTTTACTCCAACCTCGATAACTCAGCTGTTTCTGGTCCGATCGACTTAAAATTTTGACACGTTTCAAGCAAAGGTTAGTACTCTAGAAAGACTTGGTTACTGTTTTACTACGAGCGTCATCTCTGGGTTAGTCTCGGAACGTATAGATCCATGTGTTATCACGAATTGCCCAAGAGAAATCGGTTGAAAGATGCGAGAATAAGCTTAACTTTTAGAACAATTGAAAAAGATGTTTAATTTTTGTACCTTTCGCCTATCTGACTACCGAACAAAATTTAAAAAGTACTTGTTATTACCTCCCTTAGGAATTGTAGATGGTTTTTAAGTTGTTTTGTAAAAATAATTTTCTATATTTATTCTTGTGCTTTTCTGAAATCATTACTTTTACATGCAATTTTCGAAATATTTTTTTAAATTAAAAGTAAAAAAATTAATTTAGGAATTTTAATTTTATTTATAAATACATGATTTTAAATTCAGGTTTCTTTATTGATAAAAAAAGTATTTTGCTTAAAAATTTATTTTCTAACATTTAAAAAAAAGTTATATCTGTTTTTTTCCTAGCATTAAGGAAAATTATGTTTTTTTTAAAAATAAAATTGTTTTAATATTTTACTTTATGAGCTATGTTTAATTTCTTTCCTAACATTAAGAAAAAAATATTATGTTTTTATAAATTTAATGTTGTTTTAATTTTTTTTGTTTTTCTAACTTTAAGAAGAAAAAATTTATTTATTTTTCAGCATTAAAAAAGTTATACTTA
Source organism: Nephila pilipes (assembly GCA_019974015.1). Taxonomy (NCBI): domain Eukaryota; kingdom Metazoa; phylum Arthropoda; class Arachnida; order Araneae; family Nephilidae; genus Nephila; species Nephila pilipes. Next base: position 4,116 of record BMAW01108081.1, on the reverse strand, counting down.
ATCATGAAAAATTTTATTTTCTAATGTTAGAAATACCACTTATTTTTTTCAAAAAAAAAAAAAAAAAAAAGAATTAATGCGATTTACTTATGTTTAAAAAATTGACACAAATGAATTTGTACCGCATTACCAAAATACGTCACTGCAGCATAGATGTCTTGACCCAGATTGAAATGACGTAGAAGAACAGCATCGTCAGAGAAAGATGAATCTACCTTGGTATCATCATCATCATCATTAAAACACACTCGTACACTTGACACATTTATGAACTAAATATTTGTTTCCTTTTTTGTAATTCTGGATGAATATAAGTCCATTTAAGAGAAGAATGAAGTTTAAAACTACAGAAAATGACTTTGAAAGAGATAAAAATAAATTTGAACTGAATGTACTGCAAATCCATTGTTAGAACTTAAAACTATCTCTGAATTGGGATAGGCTTGCTTGGGTGATACAACCAAATCAAGTTAAAACACACATTTTTTCTGTGTATTTTAGAAAAATCGTCATACAAAAAAATTAAAATTTTTGTCTTCAATAATATATTTTTGTAATATATGGTCAGTAAATTATATTAACTTTTCAGCATCAAGAGTTCTGTTCATTCGACTTTTTGTGAAATATTTGTATATAGTCATCCATTATATAATTATAATATAATTACAAAGTAGAAGGTCATCATATTCAAATATCAGAGAGCAATTTTTATATTAACATTGATTTTTTTTTTGTAAATAAAAAATTAAAATTTATTTTCTAAATTAAATTAATAAGTAAGCTTTAAATTTGCGTTTCCATTCTAAAATTCCCAGCCTTAAAAATTAAAAATTATTTTCTTAAGGCTACACGGTACCCTTTATCAAAAATTTTTTTTGGAGACATTAATATTAAAAGTAACTTATGTATTGTTTTCATACTATATTATTAAACTGATTCTGAAAATAAAAAGTCAATTTAACTAGCCCTTATTTTAAAATTTAAAAAAAATTAAAAATTTTGAAGTTTTTTTAAACCCTTATAAAATACACAATTTTTGAAATGTTTTAATTATTTTGAGTGATTTATATTTCATATATTATTGCAAACAAAAGTTAGTATGGATTTGAAAATCTGTTCCCTTGTTGATTTTTAATAATTATTTTTCTAGCTAAACCTGGAAAAAACACGAAAATTTTTAAAATATTAACTTTAACATTTTTTAAAAAAATAACTAGGGATCCCAGACCTAAATCCATACTAACTTTTATACAACACATATATCTCAGTATGTATAAAAATTTTCAAGACTCTATCTTGAACAGAAAAAAAGCCTTAGGGAATAGAAAACACTTACATCTTCAAAAATAAAAGTCTGAGAAAAATGCATTTAAAGTTTTTAAAGGCATAAAACAAAAACTAATAATACTTACAAAGATCTAAATTTTTAATATATTTTTAACTACTTATATGATATATGAAAACACTACTTTAATTAAATATTATGGCAAATATTTTTATTTATTCAAAATATGTTTTTGCAAAATATCGATATAGCATTTGTTACGATGACAGATTTTTCAGCTTAAAGTTAACATAAAAATTTCACAAAAGTTTTGAAACCCAATACACTTATAAAAAATAATAATGATATAAATAAAAGTTTAAAAAAAGTTAAAAACTACCAGGTTTGTACATAGCACCTAATTTTTTCTGAATTTTAAGTCGACGCAATTTAACAAGTTTTATTTTTTTCTGCGCGACTTTAAAATTTGCAAATTTTCTTTTCTTTTTGAAATAGGTTCTCCTACAATCAGTAAAGTACACTAAATCTTCTGATGACAAACTTGTTACAAATTCAATTAGCATCCTGAAATGTTTTTAAAGCTTTTAATGTTCCATCATTAAATTCAGGTATTAGCACTCGACATGGCAATCAACACACGACTCCTAGATGCTGTATTTTCTTTGGAATATTTGTTCCATATCATCGAATGTAATGCTTCATTAGAATTGTGTGTCAAACCTCTGACACATGTGCTTAATAATTCAGTTGATGCTAATCGCTGATAAATAGGCAAGATTTTGGGCAAATATTCTTCGTTGATTGTTATTTTTACCCAATCTTTGTGAATACCTGATTTCTTTCCACGTGCTAATGTTGACTGGTAAAAACACCAAGAGTCAATGAGCAAGATTGTGTCCTGGAAGACAATACTCTCAGATCTTTCCCATAATTTCACAGCTGCATTTACTTCCATTGCACCATATGATCCGACATATGTTGCACTTCAAACATCTTGTGGTCTTTTTACGAAATACAAAATTCAGTACTGTCTTCTCCAAGCTCACATTTAGTCTGTTCACGTTCTCCACACCGCTTTGACATTACTTCGTAGTCTATCAGAAAGCCAGTCAGCAAGTCGATAACATATCCTATTCCGATATTTGACGTTGACATATGTCCTCTTGTCAACCAGCTTCCATCATATGACACTCCAATATCTTTATCATTCCTTGAGCCATACGCCTCAATGACATCTTTACAAATATCAAGCAACGACTGATTTGACCCAACGAGATGTCCAATCAGAACTTTTGGCTTATAATGTCTTTTAAAAGTTTTACTAGACATTATATTTCAATTCATATGCATGCAGAATCTTTCCAACGCCGAGTAGCCAAGTCACAAACTTAACATACCTTGCACTAATCTCATATTTACATCAAATGGAACATTAAAAAAATTGATGCTTGATAACATTTGATATTTGATGTAATATAGCATCAATCAATTGTTATGAATATGTTTCACTTTAGGTTTGGTCACAATTAACACATACAACATTCATTTTATATGCAAATCCATTTCTGTGACCATAGCAAAGTTTTAAAGATGCACTATGACAAATATTGCTTACATTATCTGTAAACAAATATTCAGTATCCACTGTAATGTAATTTGAAACGTACTTTTATCAAATATCTTTTTTTTTTATGTATTCAAATCATTTGTGATCTGAAGTTTTGAGGCAGGTTTTTAGAATTGTCATTTTCAGCAGTACCTCATCTCTTAGAAATGTTGCTTCACTTCTCAAGCTGCGAAAGTTTTGTCCGTGGCATTTTCTCAACAGAAAAAAAATTATCTTAAACAATTTAAAAAAAGCTTTTAAGTTATATAAATTATATGCAGAATAAATATTGGTCTCGAGAAAGACCTTTTCTTGTGAATTTTAGCTAAGTAACTATAAGCACATCAAAAACTCAAAATATAAACAAACATAATCGATTTTAGTAGAGAAAGTTGAAGTTAATATCCACTTCTCTGCAAGTATCGATTTTATTTAAAAAAATATTAGTAATTAATTAAATTTAAGAATGGAAAAATGCTTTAAAATGAAACCGAAACTAACCACGCCCCCCTCAGCTGTCAAAAATAGTGACTGACAATGCTCAGAAAACTTCAAATATCTTAAAAACTAATTGGTTAATAGATCTAAAATTTGGGGCCAAGCTTCCCAAATGTATGGGCTACAGGAAAATGCAAAAAAAAAATTCGATACATTTGTCATTTTTAGGGTACTGTGTAGCCTTAAAAGAACTTGAGATGTTAGGAATAAGAACTTTTATTTACATGATATTCTTCTCTATAATTTACGAATCAATTAGTACTTATTAAAAATGTTTCTTTAATTACTTAGACTATCTTAGTGCTTGTTTAAGAATTACGAGTATCGGTCATATTAATTCTTTCAAATTGAAATTGATTATGAAAGATACTAATAAAAGTGGAAAAATTCTCTTTTATAACTAAAATTATATTTTAAAACTTTTTATTAATAATTAAAACTAGAGAGCAATTCTTATATCAAACATTATTACCCTATTCACCAAAATATAAACTGTAGGAAACAGAAATCTATAAATTTCGACTTCAAAGAATTTTGAAATATTAAAAACTGTCTACTGTACACGAAATATTACAAGTAAAAGAAGCAAGTGTGTTACAAAAATTTCTAATTCATCTCACTTAAAAAGAATTATATTAATGTTTTTTCAAAATAAGTTTAAAAAATATGATAAATACTTTTCCTTTGTGTGTAAACTATTTTTTTAGTAACTGATTAGTAAAAAATT
>BMAW01108079.1:35394-58497 GCA_019974015.1 Nephila pilipes | reverse complement strand
TTACATTCAAGGAATTCTACTTAAAAGGTAATACCAATTAAAAACTTAATACATTTGGTAAACAATTTTAAATCTTTAAAAATACTTTCTTTTGATCACTCAAAAATTAGATTGTACTTATTTCAATATGCTTGCTTATAAGTATTATTTGAACTGCTATTTCTATATTTCTGTTGCTAGATGAAAGTTTTGTACAACGTAAATAAACATCAAAATATACAAAAACATTTTTTTTCTTTATTAACTAGTGATAAAATGAATAAAATAAAAAAATATTTTATGCCTTTTCAGTTAATCGTATAACGTTTGAGAACTATTCAATTATTCGGTATAAAAATTAATTATTTTTATTTTGCTCTATGATACAGATTATGATTACAGATTTTCAGATAATCTTCATAAACTTTAATCGGTTTGGTAGAATAGCATGTCAATAAAAATATTTCAGAATTAACTTTATTAAACTTATTTCACTCACTCTTCCAGATATTCTGATAGAAAATATATAACATATAAAGCCTATTGATGTAAAACAATCTATTTGGAAATTTAAAAAAAAAATTATTTCTTTCTTTTGAAAGAAGAGAAAATGTTGCAAGATAATGATAACCATTAATCCTGAAAATTAAAGTCTCTTTAAAAATTCCTACTTTTAGCTGATTCCGGTATGATAATTGTCTGCTAGAATAACGTAAACTACTAACACTTATTTTGCATTAGGCTTTTAGAAACAAGCTTTACGCGCATTTGCTGATATTTATTTATTTGACAACTGACCAAAAATCATTATCTCACTATTTTCTTTTCTGCTTCACAGAATATATGGATATGTTGTTTGATGCATTAAAAGATAAATACAATGTCAGTGACTGAAGATATACAACCTGCTGATGCAACATTTTGCTTCTTTTTCGACGATTTTTGTATGCGCTCAAAGATATATAACCTGGGGAAAAGATAAACGTCCAAAGTTTATGTATATGTATGGGCGAATTTCAGACGTTTATTTGATAACATAAATTACCAAATAACACATGTGGTTTATTTTGGGAAGTCCTATTTTAGCTTCTTAGAAAATATCAATATTTCTTTTCACATTTCAGTTCTTGAAAGCAATTTATTATTTTTTTTACAAATTTTTTTAAACTAAGAAATTTTATGAATAACTATATCTTGTTAGAAGATTATTATTTATTTTAGATAAGTTAGAATATTTTGCATATAGCGCATATTTATTTTAGAAAATTCCTATTCTGAGAATTGAAACAAAAGTAAATAGCTAACACGAATGTAAATAAAAATACTGGTTTTCATTGATATTTGATTGAGTAAAAAAGAAGACTATATTTATAAAAATATCATTAAAGTAAAGAAAGATAACGTTATTTTGAAAAGAAATAACTCAAATGTATTTTTCTTTAACATTCTTAATGATATTATTGCCCAAAAGAAAGAAATGGTGGAAATGTAAGTAAACTTACGAATAAGAATAATATAAAAGCTGATATCATTTGAAAAATATTATAATAACGATATTTCTCATGCCTGATAAGAAAGTTGCAGAGAATCATTGTAAATTTTATCTTTCTACAAAGACCTATTTCTGGGATTTTTAAAGAATATTATGATATGATTCTAAACAAGGCCACATTTTAAAAAATAGAATTTGATACCATAATGTTTCAAAAATTCTAATCATGCGTAATGTATTAAATATATTCTCCTTCTAAGCTTTCCTTTGTATAAATTTTACAAAGATTGACGTGAAAAAAATAAAGGGTTCTATAAAGTCGATAAATATGTTATAGCAAATGATTACAGATGTCAGGATTCAACATAAAATAGTGATATCTATTCTGAGTGCTGTTATATTTTTTTCAATAAATGCCATCAGTAAAAACTTCTTTATATTCCTCAGAATTCCCTCTAACGTAGTTTTAAAGATGTTTTTAAAAAATTTTAGTAGCTGCAGGACGCATTCTAAAAAGGAGCAGCTGCGTATTTGACATTCTGATTACTTCCTGAAAATTCTTCTAGTATTCCCAAAAGTAATGAATAAAATAAAATAAAATTGATTACTAGAAATTCAGATTCTATATCAGGGCAATGAGGATTACAAAAGCATGTTATTATTACGATTTACTCTTCCCTCTTGAATTGGTTATTTATCAAGAGACTTAAGTAAAATTCTGATTTAAATTTCAAACTCTGTCTGGATAATCAATGTAGTAAAAAATATTCCACAAACACCATATAAATTTTTCATATGAAATGTATGAATTAGCTTTCAAAATCATCCTACCTGAAATACACAAGATACTGGGGGGGGGGGAAAAATACTTGCATTACGATACTGTTTTACTCATATATGGACAAGTGTAAGTAGTTATTTTAAAAAAACGCAATGATTGAGAACACATAACATTTCATTTTCCCTTCATTGTAAGAATGTAAAAAACAAATACTATAAGAAAGCTGAAACTTATGCACAAAATATCAAACTATTTATTTCGCTTATTTTTTTTTCCTCTTTGCTGTCACATAAATTTCATTTTTCAGATGTCTGAAACACAATTACAGAAATTAATAAAAAATATTCCGCATGAAAACCTCATTCAAAAATATAAATTTCTTCTTACAACTATTTTTCATTATATTTCTTTGTGATATGGAATGATATTTTTACTTTGTATTTTCTACATTATAAGCACAAGGAAATTTGCACTTTATGACAAAAAAAAATATACACATACACACTACACACACACTAATGTATGTATATATATATATATAAAAGTATGCATGCAAATGTGTGTCTGTTGTGAGATAAATATAATTTATTCAATGTTCTGAAATTAATCTAGATTTACACCATTCTTTTAAATCCTAAAATTACTTTCATTTTTCCTTTTGTGTTGCGCTGATCTTTGTTTTGTTTTAATTTTTAGCTTCTCAAACCTCATTAAGCTGTCAAACTAGTTAAAATTAAGGGAAATGTTCTTTTTTTAAGATTTAAAAGTTTTCAGCTTCCTTTTAACTGTCCCTTTTTTATATTTGCTACTTTCCATTTAAGGCATGGAACACTTCAGACAATACTTCTTAATGGCTTGGATAATATCTGAATTAATAAATTGATTTAATTTCTGTGAAATATACATCATAATTGAATAAAACTAGCCGATATCGTGTAGCTCTTAAGAGCGCTCTTGCTCAATAAAAAAAAAACTATACTGACTAACACCCATAGATAGCGCTGAGTATTCCAAGATTTTGGGCATGTTATGTTGGCTGGATTTTCCCATGAAAGCGATAAATGTGCCCCGATGTTCAAATGCTAATTGAGATAATGAGAGAACATCATGGAGTTTTATAGTTGTAAAGTTAAAAGGACCGTAGATTTGTTGCCTAAGAAAAATGTTCTCTCTCTCTCTCTCTCTTTGGAAGGGGACGTATGCGTAAGAATCTAAAGTTTCTTTTCTCCTTGTAAGAACAAATTTTAGAGGAAGCGAGGACTATTAAAAGTGTTGAATATTAAAGATGTAAACTTTATTTATTTTTATAAAAGAAAATAATAATAGTAAAAAATAACAAGAAATAAATAATAGAGGGAAAACTATAGTGAATAAAAATGTAAAACAATAAAAAGAATGAGGAGGTTTGCCAGGCATTAATTAGAGATATCACTCTGAAATGTTGCCATATATTATTTTTAAAGAAATTCAAATTTAATTTATAAAAGCATACAATATAATGATTATTATTTAACAGCTTACATAAATTCATTTAATTAGCATAAATGTAGTAAAACAAAATTTGAATTTTATTTTTCCATGTCAAAACTAAATTAACTGTATACATACATTTTATTTCTACTAAATAGACATATTACGATTGAACTATGTATTCTCTTAATCATATTTGTTCCTAGAAATTAAACTTATTTAAACCTTATGGGTAATTCCTCATTATTTGATTAATTTATGCAGAAATAAAGTATAAGTAATTGGGGAAAAACTGTGGATCTGTTTCAGTCATACTTATGTATAAAAAAGCTCTCTCTCTTCCTCCCCCCCGTAAAATTTGTTCAATATAAATTTTTATAGCTTACATGGTTCCATTTTATTGCCTTAATAGTTAAATTTGAAAATAATCATACAAGTATATATAAGACTCATATACATAAAAATCAAAATACATTTTTAAAAAAAAGAATTCCGGACAGTAAGCTGAAACTTTCATTTTTTTTAGGTTTGAAACTCTTATCTTATGTTTTATCTTTAACTTTTCAGGTATCTTTTTACTTTATAATATAAAAATGTTTCTTTCCATATGCTACGAACAGTACTTTCTGAGTAAGACAACAGTACCAGAGAAAGTTCGTTTAGATTTTAAAACAAATAGGTTTTATTAATGCTTGTTTCCAAAGAATAAGCAAATATTATTGATGTAAATAAGAAAATAATAATTTTTTCTTCAGAAAATAGTTTAATAAATTTTGTGCTTATTAACATCGAAATTAGGAGCAACAAGAAGGCATTCAGCAAAGGACTTCGCAATTTTTAACCTCGCTCAAGTGACGATGACGACACTTGTGATGCCATCACCTTCTCCAAACTTGCACACCAAACTAATTGAAGAACTTGGAACCTCAACAGATTTAACGCGCATCATCTCCGCTACACGGAGGTCTTTAGTGGCATCAGGACTCGAACCCACGAATCGATGGAAATAACGCCGTCTGATAGCTCGTGATCATAACTCGGTATTAGGCATTTCAAACAAAAATGGCAGTTTAAATACTAATAGATGACATGAAATATCCTTAGAGATGATTTAATGCAACAGACTAGAATTTCACTGGATTTGGATGTAGGAAATTGCATCATGCCCGATATAGATATAAATTAAAGCAAAGAAAAAGAAGAGGGGGGAAAATAAGCAAGAAAATCGATGAGTTAAAAAGGATAATATAAAGTATTAGTCTAAAATCTGGACAAGAAGTGGAAAGAAATAAACCGCAAAAGTTATAAAAACGTTTTAAAAAAATTCGAAATGTCCAAAATCGCTCCTAGAGCTAATTCTTCACTAGTCCTCTACTTTTGAGAAGCCAAAAGTTGGTTCTAACTACTTGAATTCAGATCAAAAGAAAGGTTCAAATTCACAAAACAGCTGATCAGGGCACAACAGAAATGCAATGAAAATCCGCAGGACTTATCACCTAGCATTATCGAACCAACCAACAACAACAACAAAAGGGGGGGATTCGAGTGCTAAGAATAAGTGAAAGCCCCTCCGCTTTTCGCAGTCGGAAGGCAGGGAACCAGCCAAAGAACTCCAACTTCCTTCTTTCTATTATCACGATTCGTTTTGCCCCAAATGACTGTTTTAAGTGATTTGAAATACAATCATTATCTCATATATATCATTATATTTTACGCATTTTTTTTCAAATTGTCATTTAATTAATCATAGAGTGACTTATGTAATCAAATGTTAGATGAACACATGATCCTCGATTGAATCCCTAGTATAGGGATGGCGAACCAAGGCATGCGTGCCATTAATTCATGCTACACAATATTGGGGGCACACCATCAATCACAAAGTTCACAATAAAATATATTATGAACTAATGTTTATTATTGTAGTTATATCGGGGACTACAATTGCTAATGACGCATAGTTTGTTTTCGCATAGCATAATAGTCAATTTATCTGAAACAACTGTATTTTAAAGTTTATTTGTGTTATATTTACGATTTTTAACTCTTATTTAATATGACTAATTCAACAAAAAAACAAAAGGTGCAAGATAGTAAGTGTATCAGAGAATTTCAAACTTGGTGGACTGAGAAGTATGGCATGAATAGTAAAGACGACAAAGTGTTGTGTGTTTTATGTTTTGGAACAGTGGTATGTAGAATATCGTCCGTAAAACGCCCTTTTGAAACAAATCACAAATTCGTTATTAAAAAAAGTGAACCAAAGCAAAAGGAAATAATTGCAAGTGCAATGAAAGACATAAATAAACAGTCGATGTCTATGATTAAATATGTTGGCAAAAATTGTCATACGAGCGCTGTAAGTTATTCGGCTGCAAATGTCATTGCTCGGCATAGTAACTAAATCTTTTGAAGAGGGAGAGTTTTTGAAGGAAACCCTGTCAGCATGCGCGTCTTCACTTTTTGATGATTTCGATAATAAAGATAATTCAACGCATCAAAGATATTCCTTTATCTAGAAATACTACAATAGAAAGAATCTTAAAACTGGCCAGAAATGCAGCAGATCAACAAAAAAATTGATATTAACTCCGCTCCTTTTAAATCGCTATGTCTTGACGATTGCGTAAGAAACGTCATTAAGGAAAAATTAATTGCGATAACATCATTGCTAACAACTACAAAGGGCACAGATATTTGTATGGCTGTTAAAAATTCACTTGCTGAGTAAGAAATTGTTTTGAAAAAAATTGTTTCATTAACAACTGAGGGTGCTTCAAGTATAGTGGGCAAAAAAAAAATTTGTTTCATAAGTTTATTTCAAACAAACTTATGGCATTCGATTGATAAATTCCACTGCATCATTCACCAACAAGCATTGTGTGCTAAGAGTGGTTTAACATCTCTATATAATGTAATGGCGGTAGTCACAAAAATAGCAGTCAATCTCATTTCGTAGCAGCCGTTATGTTAGCGAAAGTTTGATGCTTTGTTAAATGAAGTCACCCCCGTGTATAATGGCTTACTGATGTATAATAATGCTCTCTGGTTGAACCGCAGGAACGTACTTCAAAGATTTGGTGATTGCTTGGAAGAAATCAGACTGTTTCTGCAAAATGAGGGTGAAATTGAACCATCCCCACAGTTGTTGGATGTCATGCAGTTTTCAAAGTTGATCTTTTTACAGACATATGCTAACGTTTCAATGAATTGAACGTAAAGATTCAAGGCACAAATAAAACAATTATCGTCATGCTAGATCTCATTCGCGCTTTTGGCGCTAAACTGCATGTTTTTACACAGGAACGATATTATTACAAGAAGCTACAAATATTTTCCAAACTTGAAAAAAAATATCAACGATTTAGATATACATGAGAAAACAGACGAAAAAACAGTCACTGAAGAATTTATTTCTGTAATTGATTCTTCAATCAAGAGAGATTTTCTCAGTTCCAATAATTGTTGGAAGCACTCAAGTTTATTATGTACCCTGATGTGACTTCATTCGATAAGTTGAATTTGTCCCAATTCGATTTGTCGGAAATTGAAGAATTTGAAATGCAGCTGATTGAATTCCAGTCTAGTTCAATATGGATTCAAAAATTTATCCAAACATGGAGAGAGATGGAATTAATTGAAACAGAAAGCCTGACAAGCAATATAAGTAAAAATGCCAATAACAAAATTTTGGAAAAATGGAATTCGTTACCAGACACATTTAAATGTTTGAAAAAGCTGGCTCACGCTATTTTAACCATTTTTTCATCTACCTATTCCAGCTAGTCATTATTTTTAGAGATAGATAACATTAAAGACTCGCTTAGAAACCGTTTGATAGATGACTCCAGTTCAGCATGCATTCTGAAAACAGTAACATTTTACAACCCTACTATAAGTTATTTGTCATCTAAGCTGTAACAACAAAAGTCACATTAATGTTACTTCAATTTAAATTGTGCTTAAATAACTGAGACTTTGTAAAATGTATTTTTTGTAATAAAAAAAGAATTTTGAGTTGATAGTATTTAGTATTATTATTTTCCCAATAAACACAAAGTCAAAATTATTTGATGGCACGTATATGACCTCCATAAATATTTTTTTTTAGAAAAAAAAGCACGTTGATACATAAAGGTTCGCCACCCCTGCCTTAGTATTTAAGAAACGCTTATTCCTTGAACATGGTGCAAACAAAACGCCGCACAAGTTTAGAATTGACATAACGTGAAAGTCTCTTGGGCATTCCTGTCAAGAGTTTCCAAGTTTGGAGTTTTTTTTCAGAAAAGGCGTAGTAGGATACTTTCAAACTATAAAACCAACAAAAGAAAGATGGGGTTTCCTTTTCGCTGACGATATAACTCGAAGGAACAAGTACCTAAAGCCACTTCGAAGAAAAAAAAATGTTTCCAAACATTAAACATTTCCAAACAAAACACAGGGGATTGCAACTATGACGATAATGTAGAAAACCAGATATGTCAAATGAAATATTTCTAAGTATGACAGAAAATCTTCTATAAAAATTAAAAGTACAAAATAATTCTGATTTAGAGTTTGAAACATAGGGACAGACAACTTTCGAACGATGGTAGTATGAAAGATTGTTGAGACTGTCATCATCTATTTTCAAAGAAATTGCTTGCAGGAAAGAATCTACCCCATGCTCCAAGCTCGTAAAGCGCATTGTATATGATACAGAGTTTTCCACCAGAGCGATGAAATATGGATTGGCGAATAAGGAGATCGCTCGGAAACAATACGTGAGAAAACAATCCATAACAGTAAGAACTTGTGGCTTGTTCGTGGACAAAGACACCCCTTTTTGTATGTTTCACACAATAGATTGATAGATAACTTGGGTTCATAGAAATAAAATGTCCTTATTCTGCGAGATATGAATCAAATCTATTAAAATTCTTAGCAACAAAAAATAACAGATAAAATTTTAAAATTTCAAATGAGAGAGAAGATTATTTACCTTTGAACCACAAAGATTTTATCATCAGATACTAGGTCAATTATTTATTACACATTGAAAATGGTGTGACCTTTATATATGGTGTAAAAAACACAGTTTGACCTTGCGTATACAACGAAACGCGGAATTTTGGAAAGCCCTAATTCCAAAGCTTACAAAATTTTATTTCAAATGCGTTTTACCTGAAATTATCGATGGTAGAGGGCCACGAAAGTTGCCTTTGAGAGAGTCTTCTGAGGTAGAAGATGCAATCAAAAACAAAAAGCAAAAAGTGACTGACATTAAATTCTAATAAATTTAATATTTTCTCAAACAAGATTTTATAAGAACTGTACTTTAGACTTATGTATAATTATATCATTGTTTTCTGGATTACTGCATAAAAGCAAATTATTTCTACCCTTATTTGTACCAAATGCATATACTAAGAAAAATTGTAAGTAACTGAAGAAATATTGATATAAAATATGTAACATATAGCTCATATATGTAAAAGAGCCTATAATTTTTATGAGAAAAATATTCATTTTGATTTTAAAAAGTGTTTTGTGAGAGCTGAACTTATTGTTATCTATAACAGTATTATTGATCGACTTATAATTATTGTAACACATATTCAAAATTAGATATATAATTTAAAACTCGAATTTCAATTGCTATGCTTACATAAAATATGTAAGATCTATTATTGCACATTACATTTCTTTATCACCGATTGTATAATGCATAATTTATACTGATGAACAATGAACTATACCATTTTGTACAACATGTTGTAGTAATAAAAAATATTTTTTTTAAGTGTGTTGTATTTTTTTACCAAATTATTTTTGTTAATATTTTTGAGAAATGAAGTATTTAACAAGGCTGTTCAAAACTGCATACTTTTCCAGCAGAAACCACGTGACTCCCACCAGAAGAACAGAACGAACTTTAATTAGAGCTAGAAAGAACGTTTTTACTTTCCTATGTAACCTGTGTTGCGTCTTATGGTTTTATGTGTAACTTTTGTAGTTTTGTAATTAATGTCAATACCTTATTTTTATTTACAAAGGGATTTTCCATTTAAGGGGACAATTTTCTTAAAGGTGAGAGACTTACAGCTAAAGTTTAATTTTCTCCGCGGAACGACAGAAAAGGTATATCAAATTTTAATATTCTTAACAAATACTTACCGATTCTGGTTTAAAACGAGAAACTTTGTTTTTTATTTCTTAACAAGGGCATTTTTCCTTCTATAATTTACCTCTTAATTGATAAATAATACATTTTCTACAAAATTAATTTAACGTTCCCTGAATTTTACACTTGCGCCGCCATACTTCTATAAGAACTATATGAAGTACATGAGTGTGAAACATATTTGTTCTGGTGCTAAGGATTTTTTTTTAAATATTCCCTAGAGAATAATCTAACTTAGTAGAATTCGAGTTATTCTTGGAATTATTTAGTTTAGTTACCATTTTGAATAGTACTAAATTAAAAATGTATGAGTTTTACTGACAGAAAAATTTTAAAAAATGGAAAAAATTGTGAGTGAGAACGATGTCCATATCTTTAAAATTTAGTTCATATCAATTTCTTATTTACTATCCGAAGTTTTTTCAAGCAATAATTAAAGAGGAAAAGATTAATGAGACTCATAGTTGCTTAAGATAAATTCACAAATTTACAATACAAGTAAACATACAAGTTTACATGGGGTCTTATTAAAATTGTAACATTCTATCAACTAAGAAAACAACAAACTATTAAATATTAAGATTGGGTGAAACAACTTAGTATGGTTGGTATGGTCATGTATAATTTTCTAAAAAATGATATATACAGATGATTTTTTTTCTGATTTAAGTAATGATTGATTGTAAAATAGCGGATTATATAATTTTGATTTTGTGCAATAATAACAATTTGTGCAATATTAATAACAAGTCTAAAAAATGTAATACATTTTGTTATAAAGATTTTATTTTTAATGATATGTGGCTTTTTAGAATTAAAATTTCAACTTCTGATTTATCTGTCTTCAGAAATTATTCTGTTAGTCAAATTATTATTATTATTTTTAATTTGATTAAATTGCAAGTACAATCATAGTTTCATAAATATCCTTTTAAACAAATATTTGATTATATTTTTAAATTTTTATTTTATTACTCAGAGTAACTTTGCAATATATAATGAAATTTTTTTTGAACACAAAAGCCTTGATTGAATCCCTAAGTATACAAAAATTGTTTTTTCCTCGAAAATAGTGCAAGCAGAAAGCTGCGAAAGCTTAAAATTGACCTAGCAGGAGGCAACAAATAGTTTGAAGCTTTGGGGGAGGGATAATAAAATACTTTCCTGCTATAAAACCAGTAAAAAAAAAAAAAGGAGCGGTTTTCCTAACCTCTGACGATTTTTTCACTAATAACTTTTACGATGGAGTGACGTGTAACAACCCTAACGATTCAGACCAAATCAATTGAATATTGCTCGTTTTTCTTTTTGAATGTTAAATAGGTCCATTTCTCGTACACGTTACTTAGCATAAAGGGTGTATTCCTTAAATAGATTGTAAAAAGACACTTTAATATTGCGTATACAGCGAACCGAGGAATTTTGAAAGGCCCTAATTCCAAAGTTAACAAAATTTTATTTCAAATGTATTTTACCTGCAATTAATTCCGAAGATGTCTTTGAGAGAGCCATCTGGAGTAGAAGAAGCAATTAAAAATTAAAAAAAAGTAATTGACATTATTTTCTGATAAAGTTTACATGTTCTGGAACAGGATTCCGTAAGAACTGTGTAAATGTTACTTATGCATCATTAAACTAATATTCTATGGATTACTGCACAAAAGGAAAATATTTTGTTACCAAATGCATATAAAAATCAGTATAAAATGAGTAAAATACAATGTCACACGGGCAGGCTTCAAGATTTTTTTAAAGCTAAATGTTCGACTCTTTATCTTGTCAACAAATTATCTTTTCCATTATTGTTCCAAAGATGCCTATGAGAGAACCATCTGAAGTAGTAGAAGCAATTAGAAAAAAAAAGTATATATATATATATATATATATATATATATTATATATTATATATATACATGGATCAATAAGTCCTGAGACTGTGCGGTCGTTTTTTTGCGATTTCCTCCTTCAAACGCAACCAGCAAGTCAATATAATAACAATGTTGATCGATTTACCTTTTCGAGGTAGCAAATCACGCCATGCGTATCCCAAAAACTGACGCCATGACTTTGCCAGCTGACTGCTGGTGTTTTCGGACGGTTGCCAGCTGTGCGCCACTCAGATGACTGCCGCTTCGACTTGAGTGTAAGTGGGATATCCATGTTTCGTCCATGGTCATAACGACGCAAGAAATCTTTTTTTTGTTGCGAGTAAATAGCAAACAGCTTTCTGAATCATCGACTCGTTGCAGTTTTGGCTCCATCGAAAGCAATCGCGGCACCCACTTGGAAAACCTTTTTCATGCTCATGCCACTTTTTTTCAGCGCCGATAGTAAATACACTTCCATATGATAGTCTGTGTCATCTCAGCAATCCTTACGGAGCTTCACTACGATCTTTCATTATAATTTTTGTCACTTCACTACATTTTCCGTGTAATGGCTTCCACATATCTACCCGAGTGTTCCGCGTCATTTGTGCCGGTACGACCACGTGTTTAAATCCTCGGTAAACCACCGACAAATCGTTGTTGATGGACAAGAGTCCGGGTAACATTTTTCAATCCATTGTTTCGCTTGCACGGTGTTTTTACCCATTAAAACAATGTTTTATCAGAACACGAGAGAAACTCTTTTCCATTTTTAAACAAACTACAAACGATTCTTTTTACTCCAACCTCGATAACTCAGCTGTTTCTGGTCCGATCGACTTTAAAAATTTTGACACGTTTCTGGAGCAAAGGTTAGTGCTCTAGAAAGACCTGGTTACTGGTTTACTACGAGCGCCATCTCTGGGTTAGTCTCGAACTTATTGATCCATGTGTTATATATATATATATATATAAAATCACAAATACACATTGTTTAGTGCAGCAATATTTGGCTCTTGTGCCATAAACCTCTACTTGTTTTGAAGGAAAAATTCACAAAATAGTATGGTTTGGAAGAAAATGTAGCTTAATGTAAGGAAATTTTTCAATATCCATATGGCACCATTGAACAAAGGCTCTTTCAAATATTTCTTTTTAAAATGTGGCTCCTAAAGATAGTGTAACTGACAACCCTGTTATAAAAGATTGTGTTATTAACCAAGCACTTAAAAAGCAAAGCGATGAATACTGGCGAAACACCTCATAATTTTGAATTCCAATCTAGTGACAGGAGCCCACTCGTGCTGTGAAGTTCTACTCTCCATACTTCCATCATGATGACTTGGATACTCTACAGATGTAACATACATCACCCCCCTCCCAAATGGGTTTTTTTTTTATCGGAATCAGGACTCGAACCCATGCCTCGAGGAAAAAAATGCCATGACCTTTCGGCTACAACGACCAGCAATTCTCAAAACACATACTGCGCTTCTGTAAAATTTCAATCAATGGACTCGTACTTTTTTGTAGTTACAAAAACCATCCTTCATGTTATTGACTTTTGCTAACACTGTCGGAAAAATTTAATCACTCCAACTCCGGATCCGAATCCAAGGTGGGTCATGGTGGACGCATTTGTGACATCTTCTGCAGCGTTATTTAGGATCTGAGTCATCGGAACTCAATGAATGTTCATCAAGAAAAATCAAAATAGTTTCTTTCGTATTATAGAATTAGAACAATTACTATGTCGATTGGCTATTATCTCGGGACCGGAATCTAAGATTATAACTGTAATTTCAACTTGTCTCAATAACAACAAAATTGGATCTGAGTCAAGATTAATATTTATAAACATAGTCTGTGAAAAATATCAGCTTTCCGATGATCACGTAACTTTCCTACAACAATATCATACGCTTTCTAACTGAACTAAAATTCGATCTTTGTAAGATGTTGGTTTACAAAAGAAACAGTTTATACACAAGTCAAGGTTCTTAAATCTAATAATGTCAAAATGTTACCCAGAAAGTTAGTTGAAGGTGAAAAAAGCGCGAAAATTGAAATAGTTTTATTTTCTCTTCGCTTTTCAGACAAATCGTGATATTTGAAAGACTTCTACAATTGAAAATTATGTATCTTTGCTTTTTTGAATTTAAGACATCATTTGCATTTTTAGAAAACTAGTTCAATTTCGTTATGGTAATACTATTTTATGTTAGATAGTTGTTCTGTTAAATTCAACTGCAATAGAAATTCTTTGACTTAATTATAAATCTAAGCTAATATGTGTAAAATGTATTACCCTCAAGCAATAATGCTTATTATGTTAAAAAGTTATTCGAGGACTTGGTTAGGAAATTGAAAATGCCCAATTTTAATTTTCAATCATAATAAAAAAAAGTGAATGTTACCGAACATAAAGTGTGGAGTTCTACACTGATTAATGCATTCGTAGATTAATTATTTATTAAATTAATTAAAAGTTTACGTGATTTGTTTTCGTACACCAATTACATAAAAATAAGTTACATGAAGCGTTTCCTCCCCCCGTTACTAAATGAATCATTTATTGTCATATGTAACATGTGTTACAGTAATCATTTGCAATAAATCTATAATTGTACAACTTATACCTAAAATTATAAATGCAAGACACTTAGATGCAATTCATAAGCAAAAACAATGGGATGCGAAGTAATGGTAGAACTTAATGGCGCAAGAGTCAGATGTGGCTATGCTGAGCCAAACAAAATGTAATTGTGGTCCAAACATTTGAAAAATAAAAAAAAGGTAAGAAATTATTGACAAGAAGGAGGATTAATAATAGAGAAGGATCATTTGGGTATCCAGAGGGTGCGTCATCTGTGTTCATCAAAGATGGTAAAATCCAAAGGAAATAAAACAATCGCAAGGATGTCTTGGTGTCTTTCATTTGCCCAAAGAAAGCACGTTTCTGAGTAAATGAAGAAAAACAAAATGTAACAAGTGCTGCAGTAGACAAAAAACACGCAAGTATCATAAGTATATTTTCCCCCTGTGATTAACAGCTTATAACATCAATTATTGGGCTACGAAATGGTTATATTTTTAACAAATGTGGAAAACGCATTTCCACAGGAATTAGTTCAATTTTCTCTATGAAAAATGTATAATATTTTTGAAGAGATTGTGAGAAGATGAGATTGAAATGTAAAAGTATTAACTGATTTATATAATCTTTTGATAATATATTTATTTACTAAGAATTTAAAAATATAATGTATACTTATAATTACATTTAAGACAGAAATAACACTTATTACAAATATAATGTTTGTATATTTACAATAATTGCTTATCTTCAAGTTCAAATTACGTTATCTTTGAAGTATTGAAACTTATTTCCAGTTTTTTGCTACCACTATTTATTATTTTTTTTTTTCATTCTTCTTTATATGCCAATATTCTCAAAGAAAAATTATAGTTCAATGAAGCAATATTTTTGTGTGTATTTCTTTCATACGAATATAATGAATATTTGTGAGCAAAAATAATTTTGATCTCATGATTCTACAACACATTACAATATAAATTGATATATGAATACAATGTATTGCACGCAATATAAATTATTTGGAATTCAACTTAAGTAACAATATTTCATTAATAGTTTTTCCAGTGGCTCTAATACTTAAATTCCATGAGATGTTTAAATCAATTTGAAAAAAAAAATTAAAAAATGAAAGAAATTAAGTTAAATTAAAAAAAAAACTTTTAATTGGAATAAACAAATTAATTGAGTGCATCATAGTGGCTATATTAAAATTTCACATTTTATACTTTTTCACATTTTATGTTTTACGAAATAGTAATTTGGTTTTTGTTATATTTTTTAAAGGTTAAAGAAACTTGAAGTAACTTTTAATTGATTTCAGAAAAGTTTAATATTAATTTAAGTCAGATTCTCTCTTTCCTCCTTTCATTTCATTGAATCAAAACTTATTTTTAAACATCTTTTCAATAACACAAATTTACCATTGCACATAAATAAATTTTTATGAACACTTACAAAATATTCCCAAATAAGAGAGTTTATTAGTGGTTAGTTTGTGAGCTTTGCGCGTACTTCTGTGAATCAAAAAGCTTTCTCCATCACTTACCATTTGTCACAATTTACAAGTTGCTATAATTTCATTTCAGAAATTAACTGTAAATGTTCGTCAAAAATAAGCATTCCTTGCCAATAGTACGTTCTACAGAAAAAAAAATATGCTGGCGCAATCTGTTACAGACAGTCCGAAGTACGTCAAACCATAATTAATTAAAATTCATTTGAAAGCTTGAAAAATTGATTAATTAAGAGAGAAATATATACTTCTAACTAATTCAATAAATTGTTTCTTGCAGAGAATGTGTTCGAACATTTGGTCTCCTGTACTTTAATATAGAAAATTGAATATCCATTTTACATAAAGGCAAAAAATTTAATATTTTTCTTAAAAAAAATCAAAATTCTAAGAACGCTAATTAATAAACAGTTATATTTGTTATATCCATAGTAATTTATATTAGTATTGTAGCATTTCTTCTGCCTCAAAAGGTTTTCGAACTTTGAGCCTTATTCTTTATCGTTAGCGAAAACAGCCTTAACTGACACGGTAATACATTCATAAGATTTTATATTATGCCGGTAGGATATTTCTTTATTATATTGGGAAACGTATTTTGTTCTAGCAATATGCGTTAAAACCTTATAGATCTCGACAACTGTTCAAATAGTCTGAAGGAGCAAAAATCTTCTGTTAATTTCATTTTTTGCTTTTCAAAAGAAACAGTATTTTTTTTTTGTTTTTGTACATGAAAGGTAGAAAAAGAATCAATTTATTTCACTTCCACTTTTACAAACAAAATAAGAGATTTTTTTTCTTTTTTTTTTCCTATTTAATTTTTAAAATCGCTTTAGTTCTGCAAACAAAATGTATTTTTCTTCCAATGTTGCAAATCTACAAAAGAAAATTTTAATTGAATTTCGGCTATTCAAAAATAATACACGTTTTAGCTCCTGAGCATCAGATAATGCAAGAAAAATATGAAAAAAATTAGATGTTAAAGATTGTAAATATTTCTTTGTTATTTAGAGTACTGTTGTTCTTGTAAATTCCTGACTCGTATTAAATTCTGATTTTAAAACATTCTTGTTTGTTTGGATATTAATATGTGAGAGTTTGATTTGGGTTTTTTTTTAAAGAAAATTACATTGAGTTTCATTGATATGTTATAGAAAATTTTAAATAGAAATCTTTACTTAACGTCTAATATTTTGAAACTGTTGTTAATATAAAAGCATTATGCTCAGATTTTATTTATACTAGGTTTAACATTTTTAATGATATAATTGTATAGAGAAAAAAATGAGAAAATGAACTAACATATTCAACGCATATTAATGCAAAGCCTTCGTCCCGCTCATAACCAGGAAGGCTATTTCTTTCAAAAACATTTCACGAAAAAATTGGAAATGAAAAAAAAGAAAGTAGATTTCTCTCATTCTCAATCTCTGAAGGTAAAATTTTGTACCTCAGAAAGTCAAAATTGTATAAATGTTGATTAATTATATAAATTAAAAAATAATTCAAAAAAGTATTCTGGTTTTGCTAAAGAGAAACGTAATGTAGTCAGTCCTAGACCATATCATGCTTCTTTTTGGAGATTGTTAGTGCAATTCCCCGCCTTGATATCGTTAAATAATGACGTATAGAAATTAAACCAATTGGATGCTTCAAAGTAGCTACACAAGAAAAAGTGGAAGGTGCTTAGAAAAGGATACGTGTCACACATGGTTAGTTACAGGTTGCAGAGAACACGAGCATGAGAGAGTAATTGTTTTACTGAAATGTTATTGTTTTCTTCGTTACTAATTGATGTTGTGTTTTAAATAAACATAATTTTAGCTTGTCATGTTTTTCTACAATTCTCTTGTTGTAAAAAGAACTTTAAAATTCTTTCCAGGCTATTTAAATGTATCAAGGTAATATACTCTATTTGAATCCAGTAACATTATCTCTTAAACAATTCTTTATTTAAGACATATTTCTTTTTTTAGGCATTCTATTGATGCAATTTATTTTTATGGATCATATGTGTATATCAAGAATATTTTAAAATTAATGTACTTCTTGCAAAATGTCAAAAGCATTTTAACATTTACAAAAGTATTTAATCATCATTTTATATCTACAAAAAGTGAAAAAAATTACACTTTACAAAATTTTAAGGTGTCAAACTTATGTCAACATAACATAAACCTCTTTTGTTTGAACAACTTTTGCATAACCTCCACCTTTTAATTTTTACAAAATTAAAATTTATAATAACATGATGACCTTATACTGTTTAAAATCAAACATACACACAAAATATAATTTTCGTATTAAAATTACTGATTGTATTCTATTGTTTTGTGTTGTATCAATTATATTTGATACAAATAAATACCAAGATATTCTTGGGCTAGTCATTATAAGGGTCATGCGGAAGGTGGAAATTGTGATATATTCAATTTATACATTCTTTAAAAATTAATTTCAGTTAGCATCAATTTTTCAAATGTAACATTACTTCCCCTTTCCGTTGCGCATTGCACAGAACTTTATGTACCCAATATCTTTTGGAGCCCCAATAAAATGCTGAAAAGAAAAAAAAGGGAAATTCAATTTTCTGCTTTATAAAAGTTTTCACCTTTCTTTTAAGATCTGTTTTGTACCATTGACTCTTATTGCTAAAGTGCAGTAAGAATCAATTGTACGAATTCTGCGCATTATAACATCTCAAATATGTTAGTCAAATGAAATATTTAAAATCTTGGATTATAAGAGTTCAGTTAATATCCCCTTGTCAATTACCTAAAAAATATTAAATTTGTACTGATTTGAATAAAGATTTGCTCTATTAAAAGTTTTTTTCAGCGATACAGTTTTAAAAAATTATTATTCATTTACTATGCAACTTTTAATCATTTAAAGCGGTGGAGTTTTGTGTCATCTCTCAAACTATTTAATTACTTAAATTGATTTCTTCCAAAATATTAACTTGCTCAAAATTGCATATGCGTACAATACTTCCCATAAAACTACCATTCGTATTGTAACGGAATTCTTCCAGTCCATCTCATGTTTCATCAATATTATAAATATGAAATCGGAGACCCCTTTCATATGCCATTGCGTTACTAATTGTTATGATATATTTAATCCCATCAATCTACGTAATAGAATTATTTAGTTCATTATTGTTGAAAGTCCTTTCGAGGGATTATGAGTGTACACAGACAAATCAAAGAGGAGTCAAAACTGAGTATGTTGAGTACATCTTCTACCGCTTTAATCCATTCTTTTCTTTAGGCAACATCATCAATGAATACAATTACATTAATAATATTCAAACTAAGTTTTCTCTATATAGGTAATTTTTTTAAAATATTTTCTGGGTTAAAGTCCGTAGTACAAATGCTTATAATATGACACCTAAACACTTTGCAACGATGACTGATTTTTATAAAGAGGACCTTCCTCCTCTTCTTCATTGTTTTTAAGACTTTCAGTGAAAAGTTATTTAAAGTTTGTAAAAGTTGTATGTGTGTTAGAGAGATAGAGAGAGAGATTCGAATTCCAACTTACGTGTCAAAGAATGTTTACGTATCACCAGCTTGACAATTTACTTCGAATCCTCATTTGTAATTTTACTTATAACTAATCATGGTCAATTAACAACTCCAAATCCTTCCTGATTTGATTTGATACTTTTGCAAATTTTATATTTTCTTATTTTATTTTCATGTATTTGACTGCATATATTTTTTGTAAATAAGTTATTTATTTTGTTTGTAAATTCATACTTTTGATACTGCATATATGCTCTAATTGTTCTTACAGCTGTTTGGCAATAACGATTTCTTAGTTGATTCAAAATTTATAACTTTTTTACCATGTCCTGGTGTGTAAAGTAGATAACTTTGCATACATTTTATTCTAAGAAAATTTCAAAAAATCGTCTTATATTTGAGTATCATAACTAATCAAATATAACGAAGTCAGGGTATTTTAAACAAAGTTTTTCGAGCTTGAGCATTTGGCTTTTCATTATTTAAGCAAACGAACATTAATAATTAATAAAATTATTATTTTTTCTTTTCATGCACAAGTTTATATTGTTGAATTATTTCAAGGAAATAGTATACAATTACATTGACCATGATTATTTTTACTGTGACTGAGAGGTTATGACATGCAAGGTGATATCTCATTCTTACTCTTACTCATATAATAAATAACCTTTAATGAATTTTTAGTATTAAGAGTGTTTCAGAATATGTTACTTCAACACCAATAAAAATAATATTGCCACTAATATGCTATTAACAAAATGTTTACTCATAATGACATTTCATAAGGTAATTCTGGTATATGACTGTCATGCTTCATTAAGTTATGAAATTACAATTTAAATTTTCTAATTACCTAAGTTAATTATGTACCACGTTGTATCCAACTGTAAAAATACGTTTCTCACTTTTATGTGTAAGACATATGTATTCCTCTAATAAACCGCTTTTATATCACAATGAATAGCATTTTTCAAAAAAAAAAGAATCAAAGTACTAAAATTATTTAAAATAGTTTGTAGCTAAATATTTTTGAAAAAATACTTTTCATTGCCAAAATATATATTTTTAAATAAAATGTTTGTTGTATTAG
Source organism: Nephila pilipes (assembly GCA_019974015.1). Classification (NCBI taxonomy): domain Eukaryota; kingdom Metazoa; phylum Arthropoda; class Arachnida; order Araneae; family Nephilidae; genus Nephila; species Nephila pilipes. The sequence continues at coordinate 38,006 of BMAW01108079.1, read as the reverse complement.
ACATTTTTTTATATTTCTATGGAAGCTTAAAGTATTTCTGTATCAAAAAAATAAAAAGAAAATATTGAAATATTCATAAATTTTTAGACAAGTTTTATAAAAATTAAATTTCTGCAAACATCATGATTTTGCGATGTGCTAGAAAAAATCATTATTTATTTTTTGACAGATGTCTTTATCTGATAAATGCTCAATATCATTATGAAATTTTTTTTAAAGAATATTACGCGAATTTTTTAAAATATATTTATTTTTCAAAACGTTTCACCATATTTTATTATTGTAACATTACAATTCATACACCGGAATTGAAATTGTGAAAAATTTTCAGATTACATGAACGACACTACAGTTTATACTTTATTCATCAAACAAACTACCACGCTCATGATGAGTTATGTTAAAGCCTAGTTAGCTTTAACATACAACATCTTCTTTTTGGGCAGTAGAAGAGAGAGAGAGAGAGAGAGAGAGAGACATGACCAAACCAGCCAAAGTGTTCAAAATCTTAAATCAACAACTTATTTATGGTTCTTTGAAGGAGAAAATGTTTTAACGCGAAAAGAGATTTTTTTATGTTTTGAATTTGTCTGTTAAACAAGTAGAGTCAGTTCAGTTACATATATCTTGCATATGTGTCTTTCTATAACGCTGTATACATACTTGGAATGCATGTGATATTACGTTCGTCAATTTTTATTTGAATTTCTAAGATATACAAATTTTGAAAATTAATATTCATTTTTCAAATATGTTATGAAGTCTTAACTTAATCATATGCTAATAATAATTATTATTTCTTAATTTTTAATATGTACACCCCTCAATGTTTTCCAAATACTTTTATTTCAGTCAAGCAGATTATTCAGTGATTTTTTTTCCTTCGTTGCACGCAAAAATATTATGAAATTAATTAAACAGTTAAATGGACTAAAGTTGTAATAAGCACATTTTTTTTTCTTACAAGTTTTGTTACTCCTTGTTGAATGCATTTCAACATCATATTATTTAAATTTTTACATTCTTTAAATTAATAGTTTTATATTAGATTATTCAAAGGTACTTCTATGTAATGCAATTTAAATTAAATTAATTATATTGATATTTTGTTAAAACTATATTTAACATCTTACTGGCCCTGACAAATATATGCAAGAACTTTCATTCTTTTAAATTGTGTATGAATCACTTTTTTACAGTTGTTTGTAATTATTTAACATAAAACTCTGAAATTACAATCTTTTCCCCCGAAGTTTAATTATATTTTCAAAGCAAATTAATTTCCTTCTGGACAATTATGCATGTAAATTATAAGATATAGAACTAGAAATGTAAATAAATAATTAAAACTACTTTCGCAGTGGACTGAAATGTCGTTCTCCAGTAATTTGCTTTTCATATGTTTCAAAACTTTGTCTAATTATATACTGGATAACATTGGAAAATTTAAAGGCTGTGATGATTGATTATGCTAGTGTAATTAAAGTAATTGGGCTGAAAATATACCTTTCTTAATTTATTTTATTCACATATCATAATAACTGATCTCACAGAGTTTTTAAAAAATTGCTTACACATGCTTACTTATATTATACGTAATTATTTGATTTTAAATATCATTTTATTTCATCGAATAATCATCCTTATTTTTGAGATTTAATAGTTATTAAAATTAAATAATTGTAAATATTATTCACAATATAGCTTTAAAAACTGTAGTATGAAAAGATAGATCTATATCCATGAGCACCATGTTAGGAATTCTGTAAGAGTTAACAAATATTCAATAAGTTACAACTGTCCAAATAACAAATATCTTTCTAGATCTAGTTACGATTTATTTACTCATCCACTTAAGGATACAACAGAATAAGGACAAACAATTAATGGTTAACATAACAATACAGATTCACATAAGTCTCGTTGACAGTACCATTTTTGCTTGATAGCTCCACTTGGACTGCTGGGTATTAGCCCTCCAGTAGTCATCACTCCTCCGGCAGCCGCTAAGTGGCTCATTTTAACGCAAAGTAGTTACAATTTTTTTTTGAGTAACAAAGCTAGTAGTACTTAAGTTTTTATTTAAAGAATAGTTGACATTTTTTTTTTAAATTTATTTTTATTTTTCTACATAGTTTCCTTGGAAGTCTACACAATTCTCTCAGAAACGCTTCCTTCTATTTAACGCGTCTAAATAGTACTAGGCATCTTTCTCTGAAAAATAAGTGCTTACAAAGGTGCTAGCTTTCTCTTTTGATGGAATTATCTGTCCTACGAGCCAAATTTTTAGATTAGAAAACAAAAAAAAGTCGATTGTGCATAGATCTGATGAGAAAGGAAGGTGGTCAAACAGTTAAAACCATAATTCGTGTATTTTCACCATGAGAAACCCTTGTGTGAGATGGTGCATAGTCTTGGTGAAACATAATTTTTTATGCAAACGTGGCCGTTTTTCCGCAATATCTGCCTTCAGCTTGTCAAGTAATGATGCGTATTAAAATTCTGCAATGGCATTTTCCTGTTTGAAACTAATTGATCTATGTAACTAAATTACTATTCCCAAAAAAAGTTGCCGTCACCTTTCTTACTAAGAAAACAGACTTTGCTTTTTT
>BMAW01108079.1:0-34994 GCA_019974015.1 Nephila pilipes | reverse complement strand
AAAGTTGCCGTCACCTTTCTTACTAAGAAAACAGACTTTGCTTTTTTTTGGCTCCAATTTTCCCTTCGCTTTTCAATAATTCCTCTGTATTTTTGTTTCGAGCGTATAAAGATGTACTCAAGTTTCATCCATAGTAATTACTCGGTACCAAAACTCTGATTTATTGCGACTAAACTGCACCAACAGAGTGTTGGAAATGTTCATTCTAACACGTTTTTGGTGTGACGTGAGCAAATGCGCCATCCAACACGCTGACTGCTTTTTCATGCCAAAATTTTGATTCATTATCGGAGAAATACATTCATTGGACATATTCATAGCCTCTGCTAAATTTCAACGGTCATCTAGCTCCATTTGGTGCACTTTACAGATGTTATTAACTATGGTTGTAGTTTTTATACGTCTCGAACGTTCATTATGTCTCAAGCTGTTACTATCACGTTTGAATTCAACTGCCCAAAATTTCATTTAATTAAATGATAATACAAAGCCCCCGCACACAGCATAAAACTCATTTTTCATTTGCGTAGGCATATTGTCTTTCAAAAACAAATATTTAATGACAGCTCGATACTCAATTTTTTTCCATTTTCACAAAAACATTCACATCTTCTTGTTCAAACGATTGTCAAACAGCAACTACGTGTCCAAATTACATGAAATTTTCGTGAGTACTTGTCAAAAGATTCGTGATCATATTTCTCAGCTTTTATTGACGAGTTCTGCCATTTTCAAGTAAAGGTCGGAAACTTTTCCGTCCACTCTTTTCAATTTAATAATAAATTTGTAGCTTCTCTCGAGACAAATATTTTTTTTAGTACAGAATTCTGAAAAAGTACCATTTCTGCTTCATTATATAACATGTTTTTTAAAAAAATGATTATGCAATAAATGCTACTTAAATGATAGGGAAATAATTATAGGTATTCTAGATATAGATGAAATTTATTTTCAAATAACATTCTTTAGTAAAATATTTTTTTATAGAGGGCGAAATGGAAAGCATATTTCTTCTATGAAAAAAATATTTTACTCTAGCTAATTCCTTTAATATTCACATGAAAATTCTTTTTCCGATACATTTTTCGATTTTCCTGTGAAATTCACATCGTATACAAATAGTTTAGAAGTCATACATGCTTGGGATAAGAAAAATTGTTTCTGAATTATACATAAGCCCTATGAATAATGTTCTCGGTTAAATTTAATAAATGTAATACAACTGAAAGTCCAGTGGAATTTATAGGGTCCTATTATTATTAAATTAAAAAGTTTGTTTTTTATCATGTGGTTATTGCACAAAACAGAAAATAAATTAAATAATCTTTAATTTGTTTTCTTTAATTTGATTACGATCTTGTGTGCTCTCTTTGAAAACTAATGAAATAATAAAAAGTAAAGTTTAGAAATGTTGTCTCTTTTAAGGTGTAATTTTCTAATATACTTAACACATTTTGATAAAGGTTTCAAGATAGAGAATTTAATTTATTTATCAAGAAGCTAAACTTAACTGCAAAAATTTTTAAGTGGAAGAAATTTACTTTTTTGTAAAGACAAATATCAATTTCCTGTAAAGAAAGAAAGTTTTGTAAATTCAGCTGCTGAAATATCGTTGGAAATTATTTATGCGTAATTCCCACGTATCATGAAACAAAAGGATTTTAATTTGGGATAATCTGTCCCTGGCACTGTGACATGAAAGTCACATAGACATTCATTGAACATTTAATTTTCAGCAGTGTGAATAGAAGTTTTAGGAGGAAAGAGGACTTTCTCAGACTTTGTGGTCGCTCTTCATCTCAACCGGGGGGCATACATAAATAAGAAAGTAGCCAAATATCTGTCACATTCCAACATTCATAAAAACACATCTGCACGTTGTCGCAGAAATATTAAACTTTAATTTTGTAATAAATATAACGTCTAGTACAATTTCCTTGAACCGTCTTGTTCAGAATCTCGATGCCTCTCCATCTCCGAGAGGCTCGATGTCTCTCCTCTAACTCTTTCGAATCTCCCTCGAAGCGCTAGACGGCACTCTGGGAACATCACGGCTGTTATCTTAAATGGTAGATGGGCAGATCTTAGGACTCACAATTTCGGTCGTCCTTACCTTCATTGCACCATCGCAATATGCTTGATCGACATCATAAACAGATACATCAGGAGAAATGCAATTAAAGGGAAAAAAACAAGATAAAAAAAAAAAGAAACAAAACACACAAGCACAAATTTTTTTTTTTAAAAAAAATGTCTTAGGTGGACCACGGTTTCATACGATCGGCTGCAGTTACAGTGTTTATCGGCTATTCGTGAATGCCGACTCGTACAACTTCATAGCGATCATGCAGCTTGGTCCATATGACTTTATAGGGTCCAAGAAACATAGGGTTCAGTTTCATTCCTGGAGTAAACTGAGTTCGTTTAATCACGACTAGGTCATTGATGGTATAGGTACGCGCTGTTTTAAGCTTTTTATTAAACTTCTTTTCATTTTCCTATTGGATCTTTAATATGCTATTATTCGCATTACCACGCATTTTTTGTCTATCTTCTATCATAAAGTTTCAGTGTTTTTTTCCAACAGCTCTTGAATTTTAGAATCTTCTACGTTCTTCATCTTAACGTCAACCATCAGTTCAATAGGTGTATATTTTGTACTTTGTGAGAAAGTACTGTTGATGATTCGTTGTACATCGGTTATGTATGTGTACCATTTTTTCGGGTTTTCTAGCGACAGCATAGCTAATACAGGGAGTAAAGTTCCATGTATCCGTTCTATTTAGCAATTGCCAAGGGGAATTCCAGTAGCGATTGTAAAATGATCTATACCTTCTTTTGCACAATAGTCAGGAAATTCTTTTGAGGTGAATGCAGATCCGCGATCAGTAATGATTCGGGAAGGATTACCAAAAACACTTTGTTGTAGCCTCAATTTAACTATAGCGTCTTTTGTGGATGTGGATTTCACGGGATAAAACCAAGTGAATTTTGTGAAAGCATCTACAATCGTGAAAATATGGTTGTAATTTTTGTTGGTGGAAGGTAGGGGTCCAACAAAATCAATATGATAAGTATTGAGAGGCTTATTAACCTTTAGAATAGGGTTCAGAAGTTCCTCTTTTTTCGCACCTGTCAAAATACCGACGTAATGTGTTTTATATTATTAGGCGAGGTTTTGTGGGGAGGAACACGATTGAAATTAATTGTTGCATAACTGGCATGAAAAGTATTTCTTTCCCCCGCAATTTCGATTCCATTTTCATTTATAGTAATATTTAATTTGTTAATTACATCAAGGCCAATAATAATGTCACAACATAATTTTTGAATTACACAAATTTCTGTTGCTATACAGCTTTTATCAAATTTAATGTCAGAATAAAAGAATCCCAAAGGAGAAAGACATTCCTGATTGATTCCAGCGAAAGATACATTGTTAAATGATAGTTTTGGGGATCCAATCTTTATATAACTTTCATAACTTTTCAGTGATAATTCGGAGCCAGTATCGAATAAAGCATTGACTTTAACACCTTGAATTTCAACAATTTTTTCTAATTTTTTAGTAAAGATATTACTTCTAGTGACTAAAGTTTGATTTACCTCTGTTTGATCACAAAATTTAGCTATATGCCTAAATTTAGAACATTTCAACCCATCTTTCTTATTTTTACACTCAGCAGATTTATGACCCCATAAGTTACAATTGAAACACTTTATGTTTGAATTATTTTCATGCTTATAACCACAATACTTATTTTTTGGTTTAAAATCATCAATCGGAGCACGAACAATCGAATGCATTTTTCTGTATTCTTTAACAAATGGTTTTTTGTTTTGTACATAATCGTGAACGCTTCTGTTTGCTTCCCTTCTGAAATTACGTCGCACAATTTCATAATAGTCTAACTTTTGTACTAAGCAGTCGATACTTGTTATTTTAGGTAATTCATCTATAAGATGATCGCATACTTCTGGAGGTATTTTTTGCTTTAACTGGTCTGAAATCAAAAGTTGTTTTAATTCTTCAAAAGTTTTAATATTTAGGCCGGTTATCCATTCATCAAAGTAATTTTGGAGTTCAAATGCTAAATCACGCCAAGAGGCAGATGATTCTTTTTTGTGAATAAAAAATTTTAACCTGAATTGTTCAAGACTCAATTTAAATCGTTGCAATAACAATTTCTTAACATGAATGTAGTCGTTGGCTTCCGGGTCAGGTTCGCGTGCTACAATATTTACTATCTCCAAAGAAAGCAAGGGTAATAAATGTGTTATCCAATCGTCTTTAGGAATGTCAATTCGGATTATCTGTCTCTCAAATAATGAAAAGTACACACTTATATCTTTACCAACATCATAACGTGGCCTTAACTTCATTAGATTTAGCTTAGGTACAGCTAAAGGTACAGAATTTCCTTCTGAAATTGTAGCTTTTGATTCCAATTCTAATTTTTTAAGTTTACATTCCCTTTTTTCAAGTTCCTCCTTCCTTCTTCCCATTCATTTATTAGTAATTACTTCCAAACAGTCTTTTGTGAATTATCCGTCATAATTTTTATCTTTAGTAATTAACTTAAGTAAGGCGGAAACCTTAGCATTTGACTCTACTGTTAGTCCTAATATTTCTGCTAAAGTTATTAAGTCGACCTTTCGTGCGCTCGAAAGAAATGACATTTTGCAGCAAAGGAAAATAAAATAGAATTCTTGCACTCACAGAAATTTTTCGTCCATAGAATTAAGTTCCACTAAGGGTATCCACAGTATTTCAAAGTCACAAATCACACACAAATCCAATTGAGGAGTTCTTTTGAATAGTCATTTCGTCGCTAAATTAAACATCTAAGTTTGATTCGCTTATGTAGGGCGGAGCCCCCACTTGTGGTGTGTGTAAAGATTCAAAGTAACGAATACTTATTACACACAAACACAGTTTATTTTCTAACGAAGGAAAGATCATTAAAACACATAACAAATTAATTAAACTCACATAATCATAGATATAACGTCCAGCGTAAATTCACTGAGTCGTCTTGTTCAGCGTCTCTCTCTCTCTCTCTATCACTTTCCCTCAACGTCCCTTCTAACTCTTTCGAATTTCTCTCGAAGTGCTAGGCGGTGCTCTGGGAACATCATGGCTGTCGTCTGAAATGGTAAATCTTCAGATCTTAGATCATATATATATATATATGTGTGTGTGTGTGTGTTCTTTTATTAATGATATGTATATTAGTTTTTCCTTTCGAGCTCCTAATTTGGTATTGCAAATTGTTGCACGTTTGAACTCTGAAATGTTAGTCTTAGATCATTATAACAAATTCAATTTTCATGGTTCTACAAAATGTCAATCGACTTCAATAATACTTTCTGAAAGAACTCAGCTGTTAATTGTAAACTAAAATGCATGTTCTATAATTCCAGAATAATTTTATATTCACTAATATCGGTTTATTAGGCGTCCATTAAATGAAAATATGAAAAAAGAGAAGCAAAAATGAAAATTCATTTGGTTTAGTATTGCTGTTTGTTATTAAGGCAGTAGTATATAGGCAATGATGAATTTTCTCCTAATGAGCAAAATAAAGCTCAATTGCACAAATGATGAAAATTTTGGTTTCAGCTTTTTCCTTTCAATTTTGGTAAGTTGTTCCTTAAGCTCAAATTATGAACATCGGTTTCTTCTTTCTTTTTACACTGACTTTTTAAAATCCATGTTTTTACTGAAATATTATTATTGTGATAAATCTTAAATTCAATACTGATACACTCTGATTAAATATAAAAAATCCATAAAGACATTAGAATTTCGCAATGTTAAATGGGTTGAAAGGCTATATGAGACATATATTTTAAACAATTTATGTTTAAAATATATGTCTCATTTTTAAAACAATTTATGTTTAAAATATATGTCTCATATTCATTTTTTCCTTTTATGAGATTTTTAAATGTTTGCGTCATTAAATAAAGAAAAATATTAATAAATGATAATTATCTTCATTAATTTATGAAAAAATCGTCTTCTATCCTACATGAGATTTCGAAATAAAATGAGGTTTCTAACTCTCTAAAATTAAATCAATACATTTTGTTCCAAACGTGAACTTGTTTACGACAAAAACGTCTCAAATGGGTTTCTTATTTATCTAAGTGTATAAAGGAGTTGAAATGTTTGCCGAAAAATATCAAGAGGTTTGGGAAACCGATATCAAAAATAATGTTCACTAAATTAACAAAATGAGGTCTTAAGTTTTCATTTAATTGTTGTTTATGTAATACATTTATTTTTTTTGTTGATCTCTGAAAATAAAACTTCATTAATCATAGAATTATTGTATACCATAAATGATTTACTCGGATTCATAAAGGATAAGTAATACGTATTGCTGTACATTTCTGCAATTTAGAGAAAAATGTATATTTTTTTCCATAACTTTTTTAATGGACCTCTCAAGCTACAAACAATAACAGCGCAAATATTTTTGTCATAGACTCTGAAAGAAATGTCCAAATTCCATTCATTAAAATATCATCCTATTCATTCTGTGCTATACCAGTTATGTTTGCGTTTTGTTTAGTCATCCATTTTGTTCCCTGTTAGTCAGATGATGTATGCAACAATTGGTGGGAGTTAAAATATTTAATACAACATATTATTCATTTCACATGAAACCGCAACTTTCTAGAAGTTTCTCGTAGTTGTTGGAAGACATTGATTCCGGTGATAATTTCCACGACGATTTAGAGGTAATTTCCACTTTAACGGATGCGAAGCTCCAATTGCATGATAAAATGCAATGTTGGATGTTACGTAAATTTGTGATTCTCACAGAAGTTTCGGAATGCATTTAATTTCGAATAGTACACATTTGAGCATAAGAATCTTCATTAAGAATGACCATCAGCCGAAACGATTTCTCGATAAAATGCTGACTAGCCTGAATCTACTTTATGTCCAGCATACCACTGAAATCCAGAGAATGGATTTATTCCATACATTTACCAGGAAGTACAAATCGATTTCGAAAATGCATTTCTCGACTTTCGGAATGAATCATGCGATGAATCAGAAATAAATTCTATCAATAGTTGGCATTCGCTAATTTTATGCTTTAAATCATTCTAAAATACACTTACAAGTATACGTTGAAAATAAATTTTAGTGTATTATTTGAGGTTTCTCAAGAGAAATATGTATATATTGTTAAATATCACAATGAAATTAATCATCCATCAAATAAATACGGCTAGGTGTCAGTCTAGAAATTTAAGTTTAGGACTCAAGCTAATCTAAATATTTTTAGTTGTCCCAGTTAGTGCATTTCTGAAATTTTGAGCAATTCATGCAATCATTTATTCAAAAAGTTTCTTTACATGTTTGTATAATATATATATATATATATATATATATATATATATATATATATACACATATACATACATACATATATAAATATGTTGATATTGTTGCTGCTTATATCTTTATCTGAAGAGTATAATCACAGCAAGTCCATTAAACCTTTAAATTACAAGTCATGACTAGGATTTGAGGGTTACGGCTTCATTAGATCTAAGGATCCCTAGTCTTTAGAAGAAGAATTTAAACATTTGCTTTAACAGATGGCAGCACCACCGCAGATATTCGGGAATTTTAAATCCAGATTAGGGTCCCGGGTCAACCATTATCTAATACCCCCAGAGGTATTAATTATTAAGGGAACTTGGTTTACTTCGTGACCACGACCGTATTTAAAGTGTACTAGCCGCCATTAGCGTACATGGTATATATATATAACAAGGGGTATTCAAATGAAAGGAAAATAAGCGTTGTAACAACGTAACCAATAACATATTTGCCTGTACCTCTATGGGAGAACGTATCATGACATCTAGGGATTCGAACGGAGTCTCTGGCTGGATTAGAGCATACACAGGAGAGAGCAGAGGCTCTTATAAAAAGCACCGTCCAATTGACGTGGCAAGGCGTGTGAGGTCATGATGGCTTTCATATTGCAAAATTCATAGAATGAAACGCAGTGAGACATTATCCAATTTTTGACAGTGGAAGGTGTTTAACCTACCGCTATTCATTGCCAGATGGTGACCGTAAACGGGGATAACTGTGTGCCCGATAAGTCAATGGTAATATGGAGTGTTCATTTTCGTGCAGGCCGTGAGAGATTGATTTATGACCCGATACCAAGCCAGGCAAACACAATCATTACGCCCGATGTTATCGTCAAGGTGGATGACATAGTGAGAAATGGTCGGGGTGTCCCAGTGCGAATATGAGCTGTAAATGTGGTTGTCAGCGTTAGAGCAGAATGGACAATTGTTCACTATAGGTTGTTGGAGAGTGAGTGCGCAGGGGGTTCCGAAACAGCTTACTGTAGTATAAACAAACACTTCTCGGATTTATAAGAATAACTGAATATTTATTTCAAAAGCTTTACCTGAGCCCCTGGCTCTCCAGATAAATCATTTTCACTATAATACAAACTAAAAAATAACATAAAACGAGAAATAACAACTATAAAAGAAAAGAATGTTAGCATTTTCGTTTCACATAAGCAAACACGCGCAAAAGAAGATATTGCCATTCTGAAAAAAAGAAATTACTTAAATTAAATATTGTTAAAGATAAATCGTTTATAACAGCTGACCGACTAGAAAAAGGAACTATGTATGGGCTAGTTCTTCAATATATGTTTCGGTATAATCAAGACCCTTCAGTGGATTGCCACAGGTGATGAGAGCTGGAGCTATCACTACGACCCAGAGACAAAGCGGGACAGCATGCAGTGGAAGCATTCTTCATCACCCCCTCCTAAGAAGTTCATAATCGTTGCTTCAGCAGTCAAGGTGTAGCTCACCGTTTTTTTAATGTCCAATATTCGCTACTTGTTCAATTCCTTGAGCACAGAAGAACCATGAACTCCGATGTGTACTGTGAGAAATTCTGAGGTATTCGCAGTTTTATTAAGAATAAAAGACCGGGGTTGCTCAAGGAGAGTGTAGTTCTGCTCCATAATAACGTGCGTTCACGCGTATCTAGGGTTACACACGCGGAACTTGTCAAGTTCAAGTGAGAGGAGCTGGATCATCCGCCCTACAGCCCGCAAATGTCTCCATGCGATTTCTATGAATTTGGTCCCCAGAAAAAACATCTGAAAAGGAAGCGCTTCAACTCGGACGACAAACTAAAGGACGCTGTGAAGGACTGGGTCGCGTGATGACCACAGGAATTCTGTAAACAAGGCATCCTTTGGCTCGTTAATCAATGGGATCGTTGTTCTCAGGCCTATGGTGTATACTCTGAATAAAGTCTTCAATTATACCCACAGTGTTGTATCGTACCTTTTCATTTGAACACTCCTTGTATATAAATTTATATATTACATATATATATATATATATATATAACTCAACAACTTCTCACAGTAAAGTCACAACGGCCCAGGTGGCCGAGCTGACCATTTGGTTTCCCTCATTCCTATTATTCTTTCTCTCTCGAACTCTGACAACTGTTCATATTATCTATGATGGCGACGTAATGGCATATCTAGTTTAAAAGAGTCCATCTGCAACAGATTAAATACACGCATTTTCTATAATCAATGAGAATAAAGCTCAACGCCCTCTGGTGGTCTTACGCAATGTACAATCACGCAGTCTTTTTAACCATTTACATATCTGCCTAACACGTAATTCCATGCCTAGTTTCGTAACAGTCCCACTCTTACTTCTTGCTGCGCAATTTTTTTATGGCAATGAGTACTTATTAAATTATAGTGATACTTAAGTTATTTAATTAGTGAACACACAAATACTGTATTAGCAAATGTAACTAGTGACTAGATTTTAAAAGTAATGAGAAAGATATTTAAAAACTAAATCCATTAAAAATAACCCAAAGTAAATCCATTTAAAATAGCTTTGTTATTAGATATGCTGAAAAAGTGTTTAGCAATAATCCTATTTTTATAAGCAACTCTGTATAAGAATGACTAATAAATATCTTTTTGATAATAGATCATTTATTGATGTTAGAAATAGTGAAAAAATGTTTTTATATACAATTACAGACCTTTATTAAAAATATGTTATAAAATTAATAAAATTTCTTCATATTTTTTTCTAACTTTCTTAAGATACCTATAAAATTTACAAAAAATATAAATTTTTTAAATATAATATAATTATAAAAATCAAAGCAATAATAGATATAATATAAATATAATAATATAGATAAAATAAAACATTTGTAAAAAATATATATTTTACAGGTTAAAAACTCATATTATAATAACTGGCAAAACATAATAAAATTTATATTTCAAAATACTGGAGATATAATTTTAATAATGCTTTTATTATTAAAATAGATATGATATTATAATGCATTTAAAATATAAAGTTGGGTTTTTTGAAGATTTTTTTTCTTTCAAAAGATATTGAGTATCTTTTAACATTTCTTGTTAGTTCTTAAAAAATAATAAATGTGAAATATTTATTTACTAAGTTAACTTTAATGGAAAATTATATTATATTTAAGATAAAAATGTATAAACAAATAAATGGTATGCGAAAAGATGGTTTAGCTAGTATTAGTCTAACCAATATATATTTCAAATATTATTCTAATTTCTTATTTCACTTATATTTTTTAATACTGATTTGCTGGTTTTCTGGAAGCTGTAGATAGAAGTAGCCTCACAGTATAGACAAACAAGATAGAGGCCGGCAGTGTGATTAATATTCGTCATTTGAAGGATTATAATGCTCTTAAGTCCACGATGAAATGCCTGAACTTCAGAAGTTAAAGAAGGAAGAAATACCTGCATTCCGTCAAAGAGGCAAATTTAACATTATGTTGACCTGGCACATAATTCTGCTTAGATGGCCAAAGAGAGCTATGTTTACTTAACCCTTTACTTTGGTTTGTTTTAATGAAATAAAAAAAAAACGGGAATGTTACTTATTTTAATATATAAAGCTTAAAAACTCAATATTGCTCTTCAAGGAAAAAAATACATGTAATTTTTTTTTACTACTTATTAATGTGAATATCATTTTAAGACTCATGTAAATTTGCTAAAATAATCATTTACTGTTATAAAACTGAAATGTTACATTTAATAAATTGCTAAACTTCCTGCAATATACAATATTAGAATACATTCAACCAGGGACGTCTTAAGGCATGGACCAACGGTCTCGCCTTTGAGGGGGGGCTTAGTCTCGTTCACTATTCGGCCTCAATAAGATCATAATCAGAATAATTTTAATCAGCAAATATTATTCCCGGACATGACTGAGATTAAAGACAGTTACTTCTGTATTAAAGATTTCTACTTACAGGGAGAATCAGGAAGAATATTTGTTTTATTTCTAAAGCGAGATATATTCAATTTATTGATAAAAATGCTGCTGTAGGAAGAAAAGTATAGACATAACAGACACTCCTTCCAGCAACCTTTTGTTTTTTTGCATATGATTTAAGGATCGCTCATGAAAGGACAAGATATAAACTTAAGCCCCCAACAGAAGTGACAATAACAAATTCCTTATTTTAAAACAGGCATCGGGGCTAATAAAAGAGGATTGAAATGGCCCTGAAAGAAATCACACTTCTGGAAGAAACAAGTTATCAACAGTTCTAAATCGGCAATCCCTTTCTTTAAATTTAATTTCTTTGAAACAGCAAAAGGTTATTATGTTTTTATTTTTAAAATGTATTTCTTTGAGATTTAAGATAATATACAAAAATTTATATATCCTGATAAAAAGAGTTAAGTAATACGTAATTGTATTTGCATTTTTAGAGAGAGAGTTATAAAAGTAATATTCAGTTCAAAAAAATTCTATGCTCTTTTTTTTTTTTTGGTAAATTTTCTTCTCTCTCCCTTTGAACAACATGAAATAATAACTTAACAGTTCATAAAATTATATATAAATATTTCAATGGATTATTTAGAATATTTATATATTGATTAATATACATAACTGCGCACTTCCTTCTTTTTGAATGCACTATAATCTTCCAAAAGAATTTCCGATGTGTATTGTAATTCAGAGAGGAATATTTTTATTTGCTTCTGGCAGAAATTTGTTATTTTACTCGTTTAAAAATTCAAATAACTATTATTTTTATTATTATTTAAACCCAATTAAAAAAAACATTTATAAAGCGAATATATTACATTACTACAGATTGTAGTTATGTAATATAAATGTAGAAAAACAATCATATAACTGGAATCCTACAGTTCGATTTGATAGCTAGATAAATAAATACCTGTATAATAATTTAACGTTTTAAGTTTAATACATCAAAAATAGACAAATTATCTTGCGTAAAATAGGTACTCCTGGTAGTATTGATATAAAACCTCCCATCGACACGACACCGAGAAATCGTGAGCATAATGGGAATCCTATGGAGTTTCGTTCTTTTCTATCTATATCTAAGTTCTAGCTTTTAATTGCATGGAATAAAAATCATTCGAAGGAGCAAAAAAAAAAAGTTTTTCTCTGGTTTTCGAGTTTTTAAAAATATTTGCAAGTATTTTTAATTATTTAAATAACTTCATGAGCATGGATTGCTTAATTAATGGTGAATTACAGGCAGCGGATACTCAAATTTCTGCTAAAAATTAAAAAAAAATAAGATGAATGAACTAAAAGCTACTTTCTTAACTATCGTTTGGAATGACTTTTTGAAACGTATTGACAAAATAATCCTATTTCTCCACAGTATAAGTATGGATTTGCCGAAAGGTCTAAAAATATTAAAAACGTTAATGATATGCATGAGAATCAAAATGTGGCTCTTTTGACCATTATGAGTTAAAAGGGAAGTGTCCTTTATAAAAGTGTATCAAAATGTTCACAAGCGTGCAAGACAACGTAGTGTTAGGATAACTTTCCGTGAAGGAAATAGAGTCACCGACACAACGTTTGAAAACAGCCATGGCCAGAAATTTAAAATAGAGACCTTTTTACCAATAAACCACTCTCTAATTTGTTGTATACAAACGCGAAGTAAAAAATATGGGGAGCGTTTTGAAATATTTGGATTTTTTGAAAATAATTATAATTTAGATGAGACAGAAATTAAAATAACATGCGAAAAAATTATCAAAAGCTTACGATTTTTTCCATTAATGGTTAGGAACTGAACTTGGAATGTCAACATTTTAGGTCTTTAATGATCCTTGATGGCACAAAGCCGAAGAAAAGGTAAAGAGAACAAATGGAAAAAAAGAAAGATTAATAAAAAATATAATTCTACTAACAGAGATGAAGATGAAGAACAGTTGTTGGATGAGGGGACTGGAATTGGAATCGACACACTCTATACAAACAAGTATTATGAGACTATTCACTGTGTTTCCCTTTATTAAAATAGTAATGAGAATTTTCTTATGAATGATAATTACTTACACGAGTGGTCAGTGTCACTTTCAAAACTCAAGCTGGTCAAAAATGAATTGAGAAATCGTATGACTCAATCACGTTTGAATAATTTAAGCTTGATGAGTATTAAAAATGAAATATTATTAACAATTGATTTTGAAGACCTAATTAATGATTTAGCAAATTTTAAATATGGAAAACGAATATTACATAAGCCCTCATTTTAGTTACTATGAATTACTCTTATGGATCTGTACATGTATATACACCAAATTAGATTAAAGGTTTTCAGGTGGAGCCTTTTTTTTCATAAAGGCATAGGACCTCAAGAAGTCTTAAGACGCCCCTGCATTCAACCACATTTTCGCAAGTGGCTTAGTCTGTTTTATGGACGTCGTAGCTGAGTGGTCAAGGTCACGAGAAGGCTGCAGGTTTTGTTTCCGTCGAGCCCTGATGCCACGAAAGACCCGCTAAATAGCGGGGCGGGTGCAAGTTAAATATGAACTGCTTCAAATTTTTCCGTTCGTGAGATGTGAATATTTGAAGACAGAGATTCATACTCAAGTGTCCTGTTCATCATAGTTAACCGAGGTTCACAAGTCTGAGGCTTCTAATTTTGACATTGATAAAACATCAAATCACTTAATATATTTCATATTATTTGTCTCTTATTCACAGTGTGAGGGCAAACAATTAAAAATTTCGAAATTATATCAAAAAAGTAATGCATTTAATAAATAAGTTTATTGTACTAAATCAATGATTGAAATAAAAACCTATTTACGATAGCGAAACAGGTTTAGGAATTTGAATTACGGACACGATTAAATTCATTTTATTATATTCCCTCAATGATTTTTTTTCTAGCCTCAAATTTATCAATACTGGGTTCTTTTGGTTTCTTAACGTTTGTTTCTAATATGAATCTCAGAGGGAATGAGCAATTTTGACACTCATTGTTTAAAATGTTTCATCGTTAAGATTGAACGAAATAAACAGGCAAAAATAAAAATTTGTCTTATTTATAATAAATTATACTTAAGTGTCTATTTGAATTATTTATTCAAAATAAAATCAGTAATAGCAAAATTGCTGATAAACAAAATTATATGCAATCCACTTCAAAAAAAAAATATTTATAAAAAAAATTAGGGAATCTAATAAGAGGAATCCAGAGCATAATATAACAACAACTACTAGAAAACAACAGACAGGTTGGGTGTAGAAATAAATTTGAATATACAGGAAAAATTTTGGTTCTTTCCTTAGGAACTAAATTTGATTTTTTTTCTCTTAGTTTTGGAAGCAGTTGAAATGCTAAAGATAAGTATCAGTCAAGCATAATTTCCAAAGAGCAACAGAATTATTTGTCGATATTCTGAGAAGACGTAGTGGTATAATAATCCATTAGATTTTTGTGGAAATAGAAATTAAGCTCCATAGCTTTGAGGTATAATTGTTTTGTGTTATATCTAATGATTGACTTGATCCTTTTAGCTCCCCAGTGTTCGCTAGAAATGCATAAAAAAAGGGATGGTGTGTTTCTGGCAAGAAAAAGTTTCCCAATGGGTAACTCAGAATGGTATTTGGAAACGATTATGAGATTAAATTGTTTTTAAGAAAATATTTGTATGCAAGGAGGACTATAATGCGTTATTTCTTTTATACAAATACCATGTTCTCTGTAAACATTTCTTTCTTCTTTTTTTTTTTTTTAATGCGTATATAGTTCGAATAAAGACAATATATTGCTCATTCTATGATTTCCCAATGCTAAGAATATGATTAAAAATTATAATGCCATAAAGAATAATTGATAATTAATCAATTACTAAATATCAACTTATTTAATCGATGAATTACATTGACGGATATGAAATTTTTCTAGAGGAATTTTAAAAATATCTTATAATTATTTATATTTGAATTTGGAAAACATTCATAAAAAGAGAACTATGTATTCATTTTTGGAATATATGTGTTTAAATATATTACATGACTTTATTGTTTTATTACCTTTTAAAATGCTTTTTCTACATACAAATGTCAATGGAATTGAATGACATATTACATCTCAATGAAACTAGAACGGTTTTGGTGAAACATTACGACGTGAAAAGATTTTGTTGTTCATTTGGGAGAAATATTTGATCAATGTAGCGTTCAAAAAGTCGACGAATATACATATTTAAATTGTATCGAAAGTATATTATTTCTAGAGATAGTACTTTCTATGTTTGAGGGGAATTTGTAAGCCCTAATTGCAGAAGACGCAAATATTATTTTGAATACGAAGTTGGTGAGCAGGATAAGTCATGGTAGCCACACTTATGTTGTTTACCCTGTTCTATCTGATTTTGAGTGTGGGTCAAAAGGAAAGAGATTTCACCATATCAAGGATTTAGAAGGAATCTAAAGATCGATTGCTATTTCTGTATGATTCCAATGCAAACGGAATCGATTTTTAGAACCAGAAGTATGTTCAGTATTCAAACATATTTTCTATAATAAGTCCACAATATTACAATGAGGTATTTCCCGTACCGCATCCACCCATTAACTATCATTCAGTTGATGACAATTATATGGTCATCTTGTGGTCTTGATGCAGCCCCATTAAGGCTTTACTTCATTTATGAAAAATATAATGAAATATGATTTTGCAACGACATTCCAAGTGTCATGTCTTTTTTAAATGTGTATCATAAACCAGCGGAATTGAGATTTCTCACGTGTGATTCAAGTTGATTTTAAAAGCTGTACTTTTGTAATGGAAATAAATATAACTCCCTTCATATAGGATATGTTTCAAGGAAAGAATAAAGTTATACCTTGAAGTGGCAAATGCTTGCGTTGATGTACAATTATTTTAAAATGGGAAATAATTAAAAATTTCAAAGCTTTTTCTATTCTTCTTCGAATACAACAAGCATATGTAAAGTTTTCTTTTTTTGCTTTATAAGTGAATGAAACATTCATGCAATAGTTAAAAATTATAGTGTATAAAAGTGATTTTCTTAGAAGTTGTTGCTACCGATGATAAAAAAAGCAGTTAACTGAACTTTGGTAGCAGCAGTATTATTATTATCTTATAATACTTCAAGGTAAGTAATACATGAAAATCTTTCATTTTCCTTTTGAGGGATAGCATTCTTTATTGACGTCTAAGTAATGGCTGCAATAATTCAAGGAAAAACTCCTAAGTAGTTTGTAATTTTTTTATTGTTTAGAACGTCACAAACATAAAAATAGAAAGCAAAAGAAATTGAAAAAATAACTTGCATTTTTATATGATACATTTGAAAAAGAGAACGTGATTACAATATATCGTGAAGCACATGCATGAAAGGGCTTAGGCTATTATCTAATAGACCAATATCACTTAACAAGTAAACATATTACTCCAATCACACTGCATCAAGTTGGGAATGATAAATCATTTTATAAAGGATCTCTATCGGGATAGAGATAAAGGATCTCTATCGGGATAGAGATAAAGGATCTCTATCGGGATGATATGTGCTTTTGCGAGACATATTCCGTCAACATTGTTGGCTAAAATAAATGATAGTACATTTATAGGTTGCTAAAATAAATGATAGTACATTTATTTTTTTTATAATTAAAATTATTAATTTGAAACTCTTCCTAGGAGGATAATTAAAAGTGCAGACTCTATTTATTGCATTCTCACCTGGAAATTTTCCATATAATATGGGAGCATTTAAAAGCGAAGGTCATGGTGAATAATTTCCCTAATAAATATCCATTATGATATCTCGTTAACGATAGCAAATGAAAGTAGAAATAATTTTTAACCCCTATTTGGAATAGTTACAGATCAACAACATAAAGGCTAAAACGGGTATTCATGTACTTAAATTAATACACTGAAAATATGCTTTACTGCGTGAAATGTGTGAAAATGTATTTCTTAAAAATTTAACATTTTGTTGTACCATCTTCGAGGAATAAATTTATAATACAATAATCTAAAATTACGTATCCTTCATTTAACAAAAATAAGAACCAAATATAAATTTATATTATCCTTTTATGTACTCAAGAGTACATCCAATTGAAGTATTAACTTTAAATTAAAAAGAAAATAATAAAATGCCTTTTTTTGTCCATCAGTGTTATTGCAAGATATGTATATATAAATTATTTTTATTAACTTTTTCTTAATAGTATTTTATAAAATTGCTCTATATATTTTATATTGTTGAAGTTTCATGGATTATTTATAGGTACTCAAAATAAATATTATTAGAATATTTGATACTTAAGGGTTCTATTTCCTGAGTAATTTTCTTCCATATAAGTATATTTAGCAGATAGCTTTTCTCATTAACATATGTAAAACTAAGCATGTTTTTCTTTTAAATAAGCCTATCACTTTGAATAAAAATTTCATTCGATGTCAGTATTATACAAAATAATTTGCTTATATTTTTTCGAGCTGATTAAATTTAACTTTATACAGTGAATATTATGCAAATGAAACCTAACATTTTGTATGAATGTTTTTTAAATTAGACTTCAATCTTCATCCTACATGTTATTAAAATCCTAATCTATTTTAATTTTTCATAAATCCACAGTTCTATTTAAAGAAGATTGTTAAAGTTACCGAAGACTATAAGACTACTTTCTCACAAATTCCTATTCACCAGAAATATGGAAACATAAACCGAATCTTGTATAACTTAAAATATTAAATCATTCTATCACTAGTCCTCTTTATGTTTAATAATAGTAAGGTTATTAACCTTATTCCATATTAGTCACACTATGAAAGAGACGATTATTATTTAAGATGATTAAAATAATTACTAACAATAATTATATTTAATAAAAAACACTCCATTGTAAAAATTATAATGAGAAGAAAGGATTAACTCTAATAAAATAAATACTTTATTAGCATTTTCCATGCGTAGAATACTGAGCCTTTTTATTGCGTAAGATGAAATGTGATGTAAATCCTATGATCAATTCTTGAGGTGGAAAACTGTTTTATACATTCCTATTTTTCTAATTTAAGTTTTAACAATTGCTTTTAATTATTAATTAAAAAGAACTTGATGGAAAATTATTACGAAACTGTTCCAATAAAATGTTGAATGGCCTGAATTTACTTTCATCCAACCATACTTTGAGATCAAATATAATACTTATATTTGTTTCAAAAATGTGTGTGCATCCAAAATTATGCGTTAAGTATTTTTATTTAATGCGTCAGAAATAAAAAATAAAATTAAACCAGCGTTTATGTTGCTTCAGTGATTATATTATTAATTAACAATTCAAATACATGCATATTTTTACAATATTTTACTCAAAGTGTTTTGTAAATTTGGGAATAATATGTAAGCAAATATATTTATATTAGTTATTACATGTTTTATGGAAATTACAGTTATTATATGTTTTTACAGTTACATGTTTTGCACAGAATATTATTTTAGAGGATCTGGGAATTTATTGATACTTTAATGGAAAATGTTTACGTAATCGGATTTTTTAGGTCTTTATATTTCTTTCTGGATTACTTAGCATTTGTTTATTCTACCGTTATCAAATGCCTATAAGATATAGTCAAAGTGTTACTCAACTTTGAATCACGATTACGTCATGATGTTGACACCGTAGCTGATACCCCAGCTTACAGACGGTAAAGCCGAAGTGAAGACATGGAAAACCGGTAGAGTATGGTAACATATATTTTGTAAAAATAAAGATAATATGATATTCTTAAAAGGAAAAGAAAGTTGTGAGATTTAAAACTCGGTATATATTTCCTTTTCTCGTGAAAAGAAGGCATAGGATCCAATGCGTGGTTCATCGAAACCTTAAAGTAATTCTAATGAAAATACTTTCATATGTACTCAATGAATTGCTATTATGTAATATTTTTAAAAAGCACAGAAGAAATATATGCGAAATTTGCTAGTAAAAACTTTTTTAAATTGTGTGTGTGTTTTTTTTTCATTCGTTATATATTTTCACTTAATGCTGCATTGAAATTTTATATATCTATCTTTATTAAATCTGCGTTCTCCCATATATCACACTAACATAGAAAATAGGCATGCGAACTTATAAGAGCAATTATTTTGATTATACATTATTTGCGAGACGTCTTCATTATCTTTATAGTAATTATTTAAAAAAAAGATTAAATTTAGAGTATTAAACAACGAAATAGCCGTAAAAAGCAATGTTTTAGTAAACATTCATGCAATTTTGATTAATGGGAAAGCAGTTTTATTCACAGGTATTCAAAATTAAGAAACTTTACCTTTAGTTGATAATTTCTTAAACTTGTGAACAAATTTCAAACAAATTAGGTATGCACATAGATTGATATGCTATAAAAAACATCATACAACTGTCAATGTATACACTCATGATCTTGTATAAAACTCGTCAACATTGGAGATTCTGAAATAGAGGTCACGAGTTGGGTTAAAATACACGTTAGAACTTCTACGGCTATGCTGTAGGTTATAGTTATATTCCTTTCACAACGCTTATTCAGATTAGAAATAAGACAGCTATTGAATACTTAAGCCAGTTCATCTCACTTCTGAAGTAAGAGAAATGCAAGTTGCAATCATCCTCTATCATATAAAATTAAATGCTAGTTTTATTTTTTACTGCTAAACATTGGTTCTCAAAAGTATTTTTCATCTTTTTCAAGTGAGGATATGATCTTATCTCTATCACCATTTGACATTTTTTACTCCAAATTCAAAAGTACATAAATTTTTTGAAGCTTTAAAATTAGGTCGTTATTTTTTCAAAAGGCTTTCAGTTATTAGAGAATAACCATTATAATGTTATCTATTGACATTTTTGAGTCATTTCTGGACATTATTTTTCTAAATAATATTTCTACCCTTAGTTTATTTCATTTCCGTTTCATTCTCTGTATATAATAATATTTTGCTTTTTTTTTTTAAATCTTTTACATTTTGATAATATAGTACTGTTATTTTCTTCTTAGTATATCAGTATACATAGCATTATTCAAGTATTTATGCAATTATCAACATATCTTTAAAACTATGAATAATAGGCTTCAATAATGAATAAAATATACTATAGTTCGTTGCAGTTTCCGATATAAAGAGCTTTATTAATATTTTTTGGAATAAACTTTTTAATCTGTTTTCTTTTAAACCATCATAAGAGATAAAAAAAAGTTTGCTAAAGCGTTTTAAGCAAATGCTATTTAAGAAATTAGGATTTTTCAAATGTAAATAATAAAAACATATAAGATTAAGTAAAAGGATTTCTTTATCAAGAACCTCATATGCATATGCGTAACAAAAATGCAAGAAAAATAAGAACAAACGCTTTAGAAATTTATCTTTCCCTCAAGTAATATGTCTCCGGGAATATTTTGAAATATCGTAAAAACATTTTAAATACTGTTTCAGCATTCTGAAAATCTTCGTTAAGAAACGTAAGATTGAAGGTACTTCTTGAAACACTCAAATCGAAAAAAATGATAAATGTAATAGAGACATGAACTGTAATGTGACATTTACTTTTAAAGAGCTGCCAAAATGAAAACCATTGCCCCTAAAACTGTCAGTATATAAGTAAAAGAAACGCTACTGTGGATGTGTTCCATCTGAAACTCGATTTACGACCAGGAAATGATATATACCTGCCGTTAAATCACGCGATGCAAAAACAATGAGAATCGATTGGAAGTCATTCACAAAATGATTTTCTTTTAACTTTCAAGAGTCAAGAATATTTCCTTTCTATTATATAAAAATTTATTTTGATTCCATAATCATAAACTGATTTAATCAACTAGAAACGATCAGAACAAAATGACGGTATCATAATATTTTTTTTTGTTTCATGTTTTGAAGATAGATAAAAGAAATACACATTTCAATTTTCTTTCAAAATCATTGGAGTATCTTTTGTTTGAGATTAGTGTGCTTGCATTAACATTAATCGTGGTGCAGTTTAAGGAATCAATTGAAAATCATTATTTAATTAGTTAAAAGACTATAAATAAATAACAACTGGTTTTGTAAAATATTATTAATGTTTATTTTTATTTCTAAACATCAAACTCTAATTACATACATTTATTGAAAATTTTAGAATATTCTTTTAGATTTTTCTTTTTTTTGTCCTTATTTTTGTCTAAACTATATACGTGCATTCACGATTAATAAGTCGTTGTTTCTATTTTTTTTGTAATCCTTTGTACTCAAACTAGTTTTACACTCAAGAGATTTCAAAATGATTTCCTAAAAACCAGTAACTCACACAAAGGTAAATTCTTAAATTATTAATCACATTAATGCTAAAGTAGTAACAGAACACAAAAAGTGATTCGATATTAAGGAATTAAATGAACAAATATTTTAAGTTGTTTTTATTTCTACAATAGCTTGTTGATTATTTGTTTTTATAGGATTTAGAGCAACAAAAGCTATTATCCCCGTTTCTACAGTAAAATTAACATATGTCTTACTCGACACGATGATGTATTCTTATTGATGTGGCCAAACGAATCAACTCGATAGGTACTGGAAACGGACCTCGTAATTTTCCATCACGGGGAAGTAAGGAAGTCGACACTTGAGCTCTCACCTCCTACACTACACCCATAAGAGAACGTAGAGCCTCGATAGATTTAGCGTGCATCAGCCCCGCTATATGGACCACGTAAGCTGGTGTTTAGTGCCATCAGGATTCGACGAAATAACACCAGCTGCGAGCTCCCGACAATGACCTTTAGGTTAACGCTGCTACTTACATGATACAAGAGGCGATATATATATTTTTCATGATGTGAGATACCTATATGAATAATAATAGATTTATTTTAAAAATGGTTAAAATAATTTAACTTTCAAATATAACATTCATGTAAAAACTAAACATTTCAAGAAATTTTATGTTTAAATACGTTTTGCTAATTACTTTAAAATCAAATAAGAAATTTGAATAATGAGTTATGTCTTTAGTTTATATTTTACACATATGTAAATTAGATTATAAATTTCATAAATAATATCTGGTAATATAGAATACTTTCATTTCATTCAAAAACTTTTGAGTTACGTTACTTTAAAGTAAATAAGTTCTGCCATTATTTATTTAAAACAAATGTTTTTCAATTTTCAAATCTGCATATTTATATTATTTTTTGCTTGCAATTATGGGTATTTCTAATAAAAACACTTAAGTATACTCAGAAAAGAAATATATATATATAAAAAAAACAATACTAAAGATATCTTCAATTCCTTTCTATTTTATTCGTTTTAAAAAATACTATGATTGCATAAGAAATTAATTTGGAATACTATTGATTTTTGAGAAGAAGGTGTATTTCATTTTAACTTTAATCAAATTGTATTATAAGTATTTATGCCAAAAAATAAGCTTAAAAAGAAGCATATTCAATAAAATTTCTTTTGAAAAGTTCGCAAAAAAATGAGTTTACCATTATTACATTGTATAGTAATAAAATTATTTAAAAAAAAAACAGGATTGAATTGTTTATGCTTAATATATAAATGTGACCAAACAATTCTTCAAATTATTCCTCAATTTATTAAAATCGAATTATCTGGAGAAAAAATAAATACATCTCTTGTTAAAGACGTTTGTCGTATTCTTCTACTTTCTGAATTGTTTACAATAATTTTAATGTTTTCTTATTATAATATAAATGACACAAATTTTAAACGTGATTTTCATCTTAAGCAAAAATATATATTAATATATTTTTATTTACTTAAGAAGAAATTCATTAAAAATTCTTTAAAAAAGGTTAAGTAAGTTTTCTAACGTAATTTACATGAACAGTTCCTTTTTTTTTAATTGATTAGATATATATTGAATACATGTATATATTTACACTTCTTATTAAAAGGGAAATTTTTATATTGGATAAACTTTATTTTTCAGAGTATTTTTTAATGCACTGTCAGCTTACAAATCTATTATTACAAAAGGCATTAAATACATATTCAGGTTTTTAAATTCAAAAAATTTATACAAAGATATAATTAAAATATTAGTTTGAATTTAGTATGTGAAATCGAGAAGTAAGTGCTGGGTGAAAATATTCCTCTTCGTAAAACTATTATCACAGCAGCAATTATTATAACTTAACTAAGAAAATTTTTTGAACAGATAATGTTAATGAATATAATACTATCAAACATTTTTATGGATCCTCTAGTGCCATTTAAATTAAGGATGAAACGAATAGATTTATACACTCAAGAGCCAAAACATTATGACCACCTGTCAATAACGAGTTGGCCCACCTTTAGCGCGCAACACAGCTTCAGCCCACCTAGGCGTGGATGTAAAAAGTCCTTGGTAGATGATCAGAGACAGATTGCACCAGATGTTTAAGCAACGGTCACTCAAATCCGAAATATTGTGAATTGGTGGTCTTTGAACTCTGAACTGCCGTCCCATGACATCCCAAATGTGCTCTATCGGATTGAGATCCTTTGAGTTAGGCGGCCAGGACAGTAACCGGAATTCGGCATCATGTTCCTGGAACCACTCCAACACAATTTTAGCCTTGTGACACGGGGCGTTGTCCTGTTGGAACATTCCATTTCCAGCTGGAAAAACAGAGGCCATGTAAGGGTGCAACTGGTTCGCAAAGATGTTCGGATATCCTGTAGCATTCATGGTCTGCTCTACCACAACTACGGGGCCACCACTGGCCTGTGTATGACCTACTGTAAATTGAGGGAGCAACTGTTCGCCTGAAAGATGGCGTATCTTGACACGGCCATCGGCGTGATGAACCTCAAACCGTGATTCATCTGACCAGGAAACTCTCTCCCACTGATCCATGGACCAGTCGCGATGTTCCCGGGCCCAGCGCACGAGCAATTGGTGATGACGCTTGGTCAGCAAAGGCACACGAGTGAGACATTTGCTGCGTAGCCCCATATCCAACAGTGATCGCTGAACATTGTGCTCCGATACTATTCTACTTGGCCCTGCATTGTATTGGGCTGTAAGAGGAGCCACTGTCTGGCTCCGGTTTTGCTTCACCATGCGAGACAGTCTCCGACGACCTTTTTCTTTGATAGCGTGTGGACGTCCAACACATGTCGTCTACTGCTGGTTTCACCGTAATTCATCCACTTTGCACAAGTACTGACAACTATAGATCGCGAACAACCCACGAGTTGTGCAGTTTCGGAAATACTTGTTCCGAGCCTTTGAGCCATTACAATCTGCTCTCTATCAAAGTCGCTTAGATCTGCCAAATGTCTATCGGGCATCACACGCAGAAGTAAGTGAAAGAATGATTCTTCAGGCGTTGACGTTGACGTTGAAATTCCATGGGCGCCAGGAGCGCGGAGCGCTCCACAAGCCCAAATCTGGTATTTATTAAGTCCTTTGGATAAAATGGAAATTTACATTGTGGAGAGGAATTTCTTGCGGATGAGAGGGTAAAATTTTGGAGAGTAGAAATGAAGAGTTCTTGAAAAATGAGCTGATTGATGAGCCCAGCATAGCTGGCGCCATCTGTTGAGCAGTTAATGAGTATGTACTTGAAAAATTTGAAGTTCCTCGAGGGAAAAAGTTGATCTTGCAATGGGTGAAGAGAAAAGACTGCGATTGGCTGCATTATTCTTCAGAGATATCCATAAGCGCTTCTAAGATGGCGAATTTTTTGTTTGCTGGTCCTTTTGCATTTTGAATTTTATGGAGATTTGTAAGCAGTCCTGGAATGATTGAGAAGATTTCGGCAAGAGCTTTGAGTTGTTCGATGGCTTAAAAAATGTTTTTGAAAGGATTTTTCTGGTGGCTTTTTGCATTATGTTGTGAGATTTTCCTTGAATTTTTTGATGAATCTGGGTTTTCGTCCGTTTGGGGCGCCATCTGTTGGTTTGATTTTAAAGCATTTGCAAAAGGGTAGTCTTCACGAACAGTATTTGTTTTGGGTGCGTTGCTTTTAGTAATTGTTCCTTTTGGAGGTTTGGGATAGAGTTTGCATCCTCCGTATGAGGCGGAGTGTCCAATTTCGTTGAAGTTAATACATTTTATTTCTTTAATTTTTCCTTCGATGTTACAGTCTCTGGTTGCGTGGGCGCCTGAGCATTTTAAGCATCTGGGGATCATATTTCAATTATTTGAACTGTGATGAAAAAGATTACAGTTGAAGCATTGAGTGACTTTGTTACTTCGGTATTCGTCAACTGTAATAGACATATAGCAAATGCGGTTAACTTCATAGATTTTCTTACTGGTTTCGTTTCTAGGTAGTGTTATTAAGAATATTGGAAGGGGAATTTTTGTACGCCTGTTTGTAAATTGATTTATCCTGATTGGGTCGAATCCAAGTTCAATTAGTTCTTCCTGGATATCACGGATTTCAGTATCTCGTGGTAAACCTTTAAAAATAATTTTCAACGGACGCAAAATTTTTGGTTGAATGACGTAATATTCATAAGTCTTAGTGGATAATAGGTGTGAAAGGTTTCTATAGTCATCTAGCGTATCGGTATATAATTTAATGTACTCGCCGGAAAGACGAGTTCTTAGTTTAGGTAATTCATGACTAATTTCCTTGAGGTGTTGTCTGTAATTTTTGCTTACTTTAAGCATAATTAGGGGAGGTAATTTTTTTGCTTTTACAATTTTGGGAGTTGAATCTGAATCTTGATCTTCATTGTTATCTGGGGGTGTAACATCGTCTGATAGTTGTCTGATAGTTGTTGTTTTGAGTTGGTAAAATTAAATTAGACGAGGAGGTCAGTGTAGGTTTTTAACATGTTTTATTTTTAGGGGGGGGGTGATAAAACCTTGATTATCTTTACGTTTCATAGGAAGGATATTTGGGGTGGAATGGATGGGGCAGCCAGCAGTCGCGCAAGGCGCTAAAGTAGCATACCCATTTTCCAGTCGTTGAAGCTTGTTTTCGTACCTTTCGATATTTTTCTGCGTTTTGATAAAAAGTGAATCATTTGAATCTGTGCCACGAAATTTAAGTTGGACCAGGTAAGATGATTGTGCTTCTTTTCTGGTGGAATAGGAGGCAATGTCTTTTTTAATTCCTTGTCGTTTTTGGCATGGAGTTTTTTCGTCTTCAGAACTGGATGATATGGAAGAGAAGTTCGATGAGGTATCTTCATTAGGTTCCGAGTTATATTGATGGTCAAAATTCAAGTCCATGGTCGGTAAACAGTTAAGTCAGAGAGAAAAAGTAGTAAGAAAAATATGAGGTGAGCACTAAAAAGTGCTATTTGAGCCGTTAGAGTAACCAAGATTATGCGTGCAATCTAAGGGCAAACTCCGCAAAAACCCAGCCCTCATTCCAATAAGATCCCCCACTGTCCAATGATTCTTCAGACTCTCTAGCAGCAGTTAAATACCACTTCCACCTTCCACGTCATCCAGGCGAGTTCATTGCAAAATGTAGGGGTGGTCATAATGTTTTGGCTCTTGAGTGTATGTGTGTGTGACGTAATAAAAACGAAAGTTGAAATGAAATGCTTCTTTTATAGTGAACATATCAGAAAAAGCTTCCGATTGTATCCTAGTAATAAATTGAAAAATAAATGGATATACAAGAAAGTAAATAGACGATAAAATTTACCTTTAATGGTTACATAAAAAATTATATTTCATATTTTAGTGAAATTATTTATGTCCTAAAACTTAAAATTCATAAGATCGTACAAATTCTCATCAAGACTGTGCATTTCTTCAGAGCCAAAAATGGATTGAAAAAATGACGTATTCTATGAGTTTGTAAAATTACGAATTCTGAATGATAGCATCGAATATGTTTCATACGAATTAAAAGACAGAAGCTATTTTGTGGTTAAATAAATGGAAGCAAATTATTTATAAAAACAAAACAAAATATTTTTATCAATATTTGATAATGGTTCATACAAAGGTAGCCTTTTCTGCAGCCTTGAACTCTTATTTTAATTAATATTATGTTTAAATAAGAACTCAAGAATAAAAAAATCCACAAAAAAACACATTTGAATTATTTTTACATATTTGCAACAAAATTAAAGTAATGCATTGTATAAATAAAAAGGTATTTTCAGTATAGATAAGAATAACTCAAAAGGATTCAAAAAGTTAAAGTAATTTATTTTTGCTAAAAGGCTTTAAAATAATGGATTAGAACTATTGAGAAAACTCTAGGTATACATAAAACTTTGTTTGATAATATGGTTCATAAAGAAATTTTGTAAAAAAATTTCAAATGAATAATTCAGATAAAGATTAATTGTTTTTGTTAGCACTTTAGATTTACGGGGAAATGACGAGGAAACCAGCTGAATAAACACTCCGTTTGTTGAAGTTGCTCTATTCCAACATCTGGACATCTCGTATTTTTGATGACATCAGGAATTCAAGCCATAACTGAATTGAACAATGGAGGCCATGAGCTCGCGACCACAGCCACTCAGCCTACACAAACAAAATCAGAGAAAGGAAATTCAAAATGATATAAAAATTGTCTTTCATAAAGTTGATCTCATTTTTAATCTTATAATTAAGCCAAAAGAAAAAAAAAGTACCATATCCGGATGATTATTGTTGTCAAATAAATCTCATTCAATATTTTATGTATACATTTTATGTTCTTCACCGTGAGTGAAATTCTCTATTTTTTAAAAATTTTGGAATGATTCACTATTCAGATTAAATTCAGTCTGAAAGTTTAAAGTTTTCAAAGCTAGAAAAACATCTTTGAAATCTCATTACGGAAGCAAATTAAAATTTATTCGTTTCACATCGATTTACTACTAACACGCTTGGTTATATACATCTACATTACTAATTCTTATTTTCAAAAATTTTCGCAGAACAATAGAATAATTCTACTTTCTCTTACTATTTACAGAAATCAAAACCATACTGCATTGTGTCTGTAATAAGAATAAATTCCTTTATATGAATGAAACTTTAACTCATAATTTAAATATAAGCTGCATATTTCTCATGTATATTTTATTATCTATTAAAAGAAGAAAAAAGCATACACATAGGAAATTAAAAATGAAATCTTTATTAAATAATAGTCCTTAAATTCGAGGAGAGGTTATGGAAAATATGTATAATAGTTGAAAAGGTCAGACATTTAATAGAAACAATTTTTTTAGGTATTTTCATGCGTAGGTGAATATGAAACTCACTCAAACTGATGTAAACATCTTTGTCAATATTATCTTAGTTCTTCATTGTCACTCCTTTCCGCCTCATGCATTTGTTTGCACAGTTGATTGAAGTTATTATTAGATTACACTAATACAATTATTTCTAACTTTTCTTTTTGGTTCATTAGCTTATTATCACATTGAAATTAGTTTTGTTGGTTGTAATTGGTTGATAACAACCTGAGATGAAGATCAAAGATCGCCAAAAAAGTATTTGTACACAATAATATTTTCTAGACCCCTAAGACATACCTTCATTTATCCCAATAACTTAATTGTCCGGTAATTGTTTTTCATACTCAATAACTCGTGATTTGCAATGAAATTAAATCTGGTTTGATACACGAATAATTTTTAACGATAATGTTAATAGAAATTATTGAAAAACTATATTAGTATTCCTTACTCCTCATTTTAATCTTCTTAATCTTCATTCCTCAAATACATACGTTTGCTTATTTAAATTTTTTTCAGACTCGAATTATTGTTTTTCTAAGTCCAAAAAATAGAAAAAAAGCCATTTTAATTTATTGGGTCTATTTTATTGTATCGTTAATATTCACATAAGCATTTAAAAATAAATAAATAAATAATTTAAAAATTATATGCAAAGTTTTGCAAAGAACAGATTTATCCCCCAAGATACGCTTCCCTTATAATTATTATTAAATTACTCAGTTAAATATAAGAATTAAAGCAAGCGATAAAATATCAAACAATGGACAATAGTTAACTTTTCAGACATACAAATTAAAGGAAACAATAAGTTAATAAATTGAATATATTTAAGCTAAATGTAATTAAAATTGAAGCAAATGATAAGAAGTTGAAAGTGTTCCTCCTAAATGTGTGTTCCAAATAAAACAATAACCCCTTAAGTGGTTAAAAAAAAAGCTGCCACACAGCTGTCATAAAATTCTGAATAATATTATTTATTTTCAAACATATCTTGATTCCAGTATACATATGATTTAAGGTAATATATTTCTTTTTGAGTCTAATTTTATCATTTGACACTAAAAGACTCTTCTGAAAAGCATTTTAAAAAAAAATTGGTCTGCGAACCTAGTCGGACCTAGACTGTTAGTCAAAATTTCATTGAATTTTTCAAAATCTTCTATTTGATATTGACTAAAAAATAAAGTGATTTTCTTTAATTAATAAATCACTAGTGGTTTCTCAATTTTAAAATATTCAGATATAATTTTTTTGGAAGAAACTTTTCAGGCCTAAAAACCTGTGAACTTTTGTGATTGTTGTTGGTTGAAGAAAATATCTTACCACGAGCATTCTAGCGAATGAAGGGCGTACAGTACCGTTTTAAATAATACGTTCCAAAAATTCTACTTTTATTTTTAAGAACTTGCACTTTTTCAATTGCATTTCAAGACCATAATTGGGTGCCTCTTTAAGAACGATTCTTAGTTTACTCAAATATTCTTCTTTATCTGCTGATAGAATTATTAAATATTCTATACAAATTATTAGTATTCCTTTATTCATCAAATTCCGAAATATGTTACATGAATGTACCTTGAGAATAGTACAAAAAGGCTATATGGTATTTTGTGAAATTAATATTGTCCACCCGGAACAATAAAATATTGAATTTCCATCAACATGGAAAAATCATTCTTCATATCAAAGGTTGTAAGCACTTTCGTCTCTTGTATTCTGTCTGGTACATCATACATGATTGGTAGTGGGAATCAGTCTTTGACAGTTTGTAGTTTCATTTGCTGTTGTCAACTCAAAGTATGGAATCTCTGTTTTTTTTCTTCACTAGAACTACTAGACTAGTATATTCCGATGAACTAGGTATGATGATTCCTTGTGTTCCAACCATTCATCAATATGTTTGATGACTTTTTGCTTCTCTACAAATAGCAAACGAGGAAATGCTTGGTACGCTGGAATAACATTTTTCAAAATTATTTTCATTGAAACATCTGTGGTTTCGAATTCCTCAGGTTTGTAACAGGAAATTATTTGAGCTCTCAGAAGGATTTAATATACTTGAACGTTAGCTTATCATCATAATTTAATTTTATAACATTATCAATTAAGAAATCAATCGAATTTTTTTTACATTAAGAGAAGTCTTCTAGAGTGGATCTTGAACTGTACAACCAAATAAAGTTTCTATTAACGGTTACAAATGAGTTCAAACGCTTAGTGTTTCCAGTAGCAAATTCTCAGAATATATCAGAACTAAATAATAAAAAAAAAAAAAACTATTCTTCTCAAACATTACCAAATTTTACACAGATGGATAATTTAACGATTATTACAATTGTATCATTACTAATTTCTTTTTAATTATTGAACAGATAAAATCATTTAACATGAAAACTGGTCCCTTTCATTCCACGAATTATATCATTTAATACTCTATAAATCTCATTTCATATAAAGATTCATTTGTTACAAAACTAATTTTATTTTCTATATTACATATATTTAATTTAACAGATCTAATTGATTTAAAAGGAGAAGTACTTATAAATAAACATAAATTTATTTTTCTTATCACAATTGCTTATTTCAATTTTTTAGAAACTTGATCATGGACAAAGCTTTCTTATTGCGCTGCTATGGCAAAAGGCAGCATGCTTACATTTTTTCATTACATATTCAAAAATTCTAACTCTTTCAATTAACATAAGAAAACTTATACTATCAATTTTATTTTCAGGGAGAGGAAACTTAAGAAATTTCAATAGTTTTTAATCTATCATTAGAAGAAATTCCTTTATCATACAAGTGCATTATTTTTTTTCTTTTTGATAATGTATTGAAAACATTCTATTTTTGTGCAACAACTTGTTTTCCTGACGAAACCTATTGTCACTAACATAATATTTACTACTTTTTTTTTTTTTTTTTTAATTTTAATAGAAACAATCGCAAACATCACATACACGGTATTAACTAATTTAATACAAACAACCAAAAATCTTTTCTATAACTATATTCAGCGCAGCTGTAAGATTTATTTATTTCCTTCCTGTTTTCGAAATAATAATTTTTATGCAGTTTATTCCCCTAGAGTTTATCTAAATTTCTATTTTAAATATTTTCATTACTCATTTTCATTTAACGATGTGTGCGTTTCCGTGAGTGAAACACTTTCAATAAAAATTTTATAAATCAGTAATTTTACTTTTTTCTGAGGCAATACCTCGAGTAAAGTTTAAAACTAAGTTGTTTAGAAATATCTGGCTCGATGCCTAGACTTTTCAAATAATTAATCTGTTCTACGTATGTATCATACCCTCGAAGTAATGGTTTTATAACTTTGAAATTCTAACAAGGATATAAATTTAGGCATGAATTGAGTAGACATGAAAAACGTTTATCTATTAAATTTTTTTTGACCAAGTAGATATTCTAAAATTGATAATGATTCAGCATAATTTTTGCTAGTAAGAGTTATCCATTAAAAATTCATTCAGAAAATAATATCATATGGGAAAATGAACAAATATTCATTAATGAAATAGAACATTACGCGTAAAAAATTCAGTCGGCTGGTTTTATACTCAATATATTAAATAAGTTGACAGATTAAAAAAAGTGCATAAGTTTCCTAATTTTGATTCTCGGTATTTTTTAATGTTCATAGAATTTTACTTCAGTTTCACATGACTAGAATTGTATTGTAATATTTTTTTTTTTACATGGACATGTCCCTTGATTAAATGTGAGCAAAGACATTTCGTGCTAAGTTTGCACCTGTAAGTTATTCTCACTTACATGTCTATCATTGATTTTTACGACCCTACTAATCAATCGAATGAAAACTAAAAATCATGTGAAATAAATTAAATGGAAACACTTTTTAACAATCGAAAGATAAAAGAAATATGAAACAAAAAAGCTCAAATAAATAAAGAAATAAATAAAAGGGAAAACTGATTGGCTGTTATGCTCTTCTGGAAAGATGTTCGCGTGATTTAATAAGCTGTAATATTTGATAAATACACGTTTCGTTATTTTTTAAAAATTCAGCACAAAACTAAAATAAAATTCGGAAACTTTTGGAAGTTTATATAGTTATTAGTTACTGTAGTATTTTTTAATCTTTATTTTCATTCAAATATAAGTAATTATGTAAAAAATATATTAGTTTTTCATATTGACAAAGAAAATTCTTGAAACGTTCCTTACTCAAGCTGTAAATTTTTACATTTCATGATTACGTTAAATATTAATTTCTATTTAACATTACGTCGCATTTAAAGTTCCACTACTTTGTGATACATTATAACATTAACATAGTTGTGTGCACTATTTTTAAAATACAAATAGTTAATACAAATATTATATATATATATATATATATATATATATATATATATATGGAACATAAATTTAAGCAATTGAATCAGTCCTTTCTATTCGCGTTCTCAACTTGAAAAAATAAACATAGGGTCTACATATGAACAAGTTCCCAATGGTTTTGTTCTTGACTTAAGCGTAGGATAATTTAAAATTTTCAATTAATAGCTTTTTGAAAAAAAGGTTTTCCAGAACATTTTTTATTACTTTTCCAACACTAAGATTTAAACAATTTAGTAACATTTAATAATAAAAGAAATTACACTCATTACAGTTGAAGGAAATAGTAAAATGAAAAGTTCAGTATTCCTTTATTAAATTCTGAATTCAGAAATGAAAAACTAATTCTAATTTTGCCTATGTTGTATTAAATTAAAACAAAACTTATAAAATTATTAAAATAAATATGAATTGACAAATTATTTTGTAATTAATTAGAGCTAAAAGTGTGTAAAATATTTTTTTATAAATAATTAATCAAAATAATCTTGTATACATGTTTAGAATAGCGTTTTCTAAAAATGAAAGGTCTGAAGCAAACAAACAAACAAATATGAATGCAATTTGGAAATGAATTCATATTCTACCTAAAGAAACAGTTGGCAACTAAAATAAATTATATATATTTTAGTTTGATGAGTTAAACTTAGATTAAAGCAAGTGAGTTATTATACACTTTCATTGCAAAAATCTATTTTTTTTTCAAAAATAATTTTTAAATCCTTTTTTTTTAGTATACCTAAATTTGCAAATTGAATTTTAAAAAATGCTTTTCGTGAGCTAGTTCTAAAGCTTTGGATTCAATTCTTGTTTAATATGTATATATACTTCTGATATATGAGCAAGGATTTTAAATTCATTTTAAATTTCAAGGTCCCTCAATTTAAAAATTGATGATGAGTATTATGTGTTACGTAATGGATGCATTTCTTATGATCTTTGAAGAGATAAGCAGTTTTATTTATTTTATTTATTAACACGTTTTAATATCGATTTCTAATGTACCTAAATATGCAGATAGATAATCAATGATTGATTTTTTTTAAAGAAAAATATCTAATTCCAAACAATGCGATTTAGTTCAAGAATATTGTTTAATTTATTAAATATTGCGAGTGTAAGAATTAAATTAATATTTATTAGAAGCTGATCCTTAAAGATTACTCGTAAAATCTTCATGATAGAAAAATGAAAATGACGATTATAAGATGAAGGAAGGGAAAGTATTTTCGCTGATTAATTTAAGCTAATCATTGAATATAAATGAAGAAGGAAAAAAAAAAAAACAACATTCGCGGTCTTAGCTGCAGTTTTTTTTCCTTACTTAACGACAGTTTGGGCACTTATGCATTTTAGTGAACTATAGTAATTTTGTATTAGAGTGCTTAGGTAATGAAGAGTCTTCAATTCGTTAAGCTTTTATTTTACTTTGCGTATTTTGCTTTTTATTTAAATTACAAAATAAATGCCATTCACTTTATTAGAGGAATTGAAACAAATTAAAAGCATAACATATTTTGTAGTTATTCCTAGTAAGAAGAGTATTCTTAAAGTAATTCTCTTTTATCTTAAATTCTATTGAATTTGGGAAAGTCCTTGTAATTGAAAATAATGGAATGTAATTTAACAGTATTACGATTTCAATTTATCAAAATGTAACTTTATCTGCTGAAAAGTATTTTCCATCAAGAGAAATTTATTAACCAACTACAACGTCAGGCAATTTTTAACAAATTTAAAACTGGGATTATGTATAGATTGTTATAAATTGATTACTACAGAAGTATTTAACAAAGGGCTCATTATTTAGACCTCCAGGCACTTTACAGAAGACAAATTATTAAACTGCCTGCGTGTTATATATGATTCCTTTCTAAAAGTATGTTAAATTTGTAATAAAACTCTTTTAAGTTATATTTAAATATAAATATTTTCAGTAAAAATTAGTTTAATGATAGAATTTCTGCTAAAAATTGGTTTCTGTATTAAAATTATATAATTTGAAAGTGCGAAAGAGAG